>JAVHNF010062960.1:0-10507 GCA_034783455.1 Micropsitta finschii
TGGTCAGCATTCATGGACCACTTCTTCCAAGCTCAGGATCAGAGCATCCCAATGGGTAGGAAATCAAAGAAGGGAGCAGGGAGAGGAGAAACTTCTTTAGTAAGAGGGTTCAGGAAAAGGCCGAGGGTGCTTCATAGCTTCTGCAGGCTATTAGCAGGGTGGCTTTTGTCTCCAGAGGCTGCATGTGCCTGCCTGAGAGGCAGAGAGGATAGATCTGATGCAAATCAGGGTGTGCCAAAGAAGTGGAGGGGAAGGTGTGTGTGTGTGTTAGTGAGGAGCTCAGTGTGAGGATTTTCTGTGCTGGAGTTGTAGGAGCAGTTTGTCTGATAACATCTGAAATCAATATGTGCAATTACCCTGCTTTAAAGATGCCTGGAGAGAACATGCCTATTGCTGTCCTAAAGTGCAGGTGGCTGGTTCTGTTCAGCAGCAAAAACCACTGACAAGCACTGGGTGTGTGATGAGGAAGGCTCTGCTTTTGTGCAGGTTTCTACCCATCTCTAACTTGGGGTGGGGGATTTCTTCCTGCACAGCCTCTGCCAGATATTTGCTGCAGCTCAGCCCTGCATTGCTGCTGAAGTTTGGCCGTTGGAGAAGACAGGCAGCTGAGACTGTTCCTTTGCTGAGAACCAGTGAGGAGGCAAGTTACCCCTTTGTCTTTTGGATGAAAGTGAGAACTGGGCTGTCAGTATAAAGCTAAATATAAAGTCTGTATGAGATAAAATGTGGTTGGCTTGAACCCTAAAAGGTAGGACCTCAGGCACATCTGGGGAAAACTGCCTCTACAGTACCCCTTACCAAAATCCTTCCTTTTATGTCATTCCCTTAGTGGTATCTTCTCTGTTCTTCAGTCCTTTATTTTTTGGCATAGGATGTCACTTGCTTTGGGAAGCAAGCATCCTACATGCAGGGTGCTGACCTGTCAGCATAAAAAACGTGGTTGAAGAATGAATGTGGGTGGCTGTTTGTAAAGGCAGCAGTGATGATTGAAGTGTACAGAAGCAATTGCTGACATACTGCAGTCATGGTGGCAGATCTGAAGGTCAGGTAGAAATGTCTGTGATAGACAAAGCACTGGGTACAGCAGATAAATGAATGATATCAAATAATGTCATGTAATCAGGCATGTTTTAATTAAGGTAACGGTTAAGCTGTGGTTGGAGACAAATGTCTGAAATCTAGAGAGGAGAAATGCTGATAATTGATAAATTGGGGTAGGACACTGATCTGAAAGATACAGGTGGGAAGAAGCTGCAGTGCCTTTCATGGATGAGTGGGAGGGTGGTTGCTGACTTGTGGTGGTAGGTGAGGTGTAAGTGTACCTGCATGTTTCTGAACATTTTCTACCCATTTCAGTTCCATTGAAACTGATGTTTCTCAGGCTTGTGCAGTTCCCAACAGGAAGGACAGAGTCTTTAACCACAGAAAAACATGCTCAGTTAGGAACATCTGCACCAGATCAGGATGTGACAGAACTGTCAAGAAATGGAGCTGCTCAGTCCCTAGGCAGAAGTGGCAGCCCCGCACCAGCAATGGTAATATGCCTCAGGAGCTGCCCATCCTAAGGACGAGAGTGAGAAGTGGTACCTGGTGATAGGCACAGGGAAGAAGGGATAAAACCAGAGATGTGGTGAAGCAGCAGGGTCTCTGTGGGTTCCTAGGGGAGGCTTATGCCTTTCTTCAAGAGTTGCTATCAATTACCAACTGTAGCATTGTTTTCCAGAATGAAATAACAGGGCTATCAAAAAACCCGTCTGGAAATCTGACACAACCTTTCCTATTTTCCTAGTTTCCAGCTACTGTGTTGCTTTCCAGTCTATTTTTTCCCTGTACCCTATGCAAATATAGTAATTTTATAGACTTCATCATTAACGACGGGGTCAAGCACTGCATAACTTGCATTCTAACTTGTTCAGGAATTTGCAGTCTGGATTTGTTGGTCACTTTTCCTACCGGGTTAAGTCTTTAGAAACATTTTCCTGTTCCATTGCTGTTTTCAGTTTTGTTTTTGGCATAAGTTATATTGACAGAAACAGAGGGAGAAGCATAAATATGTCCTAAGTGTGAAGTGCATGACACTGGAGAATTTTCTTTATTGCTTTCATGTGCTGGTGTCCCTGGATAGGCAAGTTCTGAAAGGTCAAAATTTTCTGAGGACACAGTGGGCAGAGACTTCCGACTGAAAGGGAAGGGCTGTCCCATGCCAGCTGGAGGCTTGTTAGCCCAGAAACCTGCTGGTTTAGGAAGTGAACCTGGCTGAATATGAACCCTTGTATTTTATTTCTTGATGGTATCCAGTGCATGAGCTGAGTCATGCCTTGTGGATAAAGGTGTGGTTTGTTGAGGACTTGTTTCTTTGGGGTTGCTGCCTGAGCAGGCATTATTTTAGGGTGAGTACCTCTGAAATAGTTGTAGTTCTTTCTGCCAGAAGCCATGTGGGATTAATTTAGCTGTTTTGTCTCTGGGGTGGTTTCAGTGTTTCTGCAGATTGGTGTGTTCAGGGAAGGCTGTGAAATGTTGTGATTAATTCTTCAGTATTGTTCGGAGTGTATAATGAAGTTGTTAGCTACTTAACAGTGTCTGCTCTAATTATTCTAGTGTGAGTGTAAGCAGCAAGGTTGTGATGTGCCACTGTCTGCTGGAACAGCACTTGAATATGTCTTTGAGACACAGACATCCTTTCACTTTTTCCTGTTGCCATGTTATACTCTGCACAGCAGCCTGTGTATGTCTTGAACAAGCAGGAAAGCTATGGAAGTCCAGCCTTCCTTTCTGCCGATGCTGGAGCTGAGAAGCAACTGCTTCCCTGAGGTCAGTGGAGCCAAATTTATTGCTTCACTTTTTTTTGCTACCTTCTGCAATTCCCTCTTTCCAGTAGTTTCCACTCACTCACACCAGTGAAGCAAGGAAGACTGTCCCAGCCTTTTCAGCTGGCAGCAGAGCCTGTGGTTTTGGTTTGAGTCCTTGCTGCACAGTAGAGGTGGAGCAGAGGGTCTGTGTTAAGCTATCAGGAGCAGAGAGCTGTGTGCCAAGGTGGGAAGAAGAGAGCAGCTCCCTGAGACCTGCAGTTCCTCTGCAATACCCTGTGAAGGTTTCTGGGATGTGCTGGTTGTTTTTCTCAGCCAAGTGGCTCCCTAATTGTGTGACGTTCTGAGGACGAGGTGTTAATGATACATTTTGGATAGATGCTGGGTCCCTGTTCCCGGAAGCTGTTCAGGGTAAGACTCCTGACTTTGCACAGCTCTGCAGAGAACATTTTCTTCAGAGGAAAAAGGTCTTCTCTGGTATTCTTACTTTACATGGACTTCTGGTATGGCTGTTGAACTCTAAGGATGATATGTAGAAGCAAGTCCTACAGAGCCACCACAAAGCTTTCAAGGGAAAAGGATGACTTGGTATGTTGGACATGAAATTAATGCAAAGAAGACTCATTCAGTTGTTTCCTCTGGCTACAGATTTCCTTGGTAACCTGGAGCTCCAGTTTGCAGATAGACCCCAAACACTGAGTGCTTAGCATGAGTGTTAAACTAGGAGCAGATATGAGGGACTCAGCTGGGTGGGGAAAAACGAGGGAATAAAGAAGTGCTGTGGAAGCCCAGGCTGAATAACACTTTCTGAGGATGTGTTAGTGTTTTTGTGACTGTGGTGAAGATATAAATCAGTCGTACCAAGGGGTGTGAGATCATCATACTGCAGTGACCTGGACTGTAGAGCCTACATTTGACAGTTTGGTACTGTGCTGGAACAGTGCTCTCCAGTCATATGCTACTGTCCATCTGGTGGCTTGTGTTCCTCAGTTATCCCTCTGTTGCAGAGCTTATTCACAGGTTTATCTTGCACTCTTTGAGTGCAGCAAAGCTTGGACCAGCCACCCCATAGTTTGTCTTGGGTTTGCCCTACTTTTGCATGTTATATATAATTACTCAAAAGACTGGTTTGCTGTTGATCCCTTGTAGTCATGAGAGTGGAACTTTATCATGGGTGTCTGTCTTTTCTTCCACTCTTCTACTCTAGGCAGTAGTTCAGGTTTCTGTTCTATAGAAACGAGTCCTAAAACAACAAAATTGCTGGTGAGGACAGGATTTTTTATATGCAAGTAGCATGAACAGGGCCTCATGAAGCCCCCAGTTGCAGGCTGTCACATCTAGAGTAGATAAAGCTGAAGGACTCAGGTAACAGCAGGAAAGAAAAAGTGCCAGCACAGCTTTGCAGAGTACTGTGGCATGCACACTTCCCCGAGGCTGGCTCTCATTACCAGCTCCCATGCTGTTGCATCAGCTCTGTCAAGTTACTCTCAACTAGCTCCTGTCTTTGTGCTTCCTCACCATGGTATGGCAACATGCTGACATTGAGCTGTTCTGCCTCCAGACCTCCTCATGTGCTGGATGCAGCCGGTGGTCTTAGTCTTATCTGCTCCTCTGATGTGTGTTCTCAGAGAGAAATTGGGCTGTTCAAAGGGACCCCTGCTAGAAGAAGATCTGTAGCTGTTGCTTCATGCTGGGTGTCTGCTACCCAACCCTCTCCTCCCCTCATACAGCACATGGGGCCTTATCTGTTCATGGAAAAGAAGCTGGAAGATGTGTGAGCTGCCTCCTTATTAGGAGCCGGGGATGGATGCAATCTGGGGATGAATCAGAGGGAAGGAGGCTTCCTTACTGCAACATGTGAGAAGTGATTGACAGTAGCATAAAAGAAAAAGAATGGATTGTCCCCTCAAGGGAGTTGAGTGCTGCCTAAGAGAAGTGTATTCTACTTCTTTGGAGCTGTCCCCCCTCTCTTTTATGAATGGTTACAGGCCAGTATGGAAAAACTGGGAGGGAAGAAAAGAGGACTTGGTTTGGATACTGATGATACAGAAGACGGTAGCCCTGTGTCGAAGAAAACAAGATACTTGGAAGGCAGCAGGATCTGGTGCAGTGTTCCTGTAACAAAAGTTGTTACAGTACACATGTATGACCCAACCACTTGGACAAGTGAAGCTTTAACTTTGGCACTAATGCCTGCTTTTGTTAATGTTGTCTGGGTAGTGCTGTTGTGTATATTGTTTGTGCTGGAACCAAGGCCTCAGTCTGTCTGTGCTAATGATGTGCCTGCCTCAAGTGGCAGTATGAGGACAGAAGATTCACCCATTGACCTCTTACTGATGAGATGTTTTGATGCTGAAGTCCAGATTGACCCTTCTGTAGCTTGACTGACAAAGGTTAATAATATCTGAGGTCTGTGAGGCAGTGTAAAACAGACCCTGAGATGAGGGTTTTTTTGTCTTGCTGTGTCATCACCTCATCGCCAGGCTGAGAAATGGGCCTGGAGATGTGGAAGATGTCTCAGTGCAGCTTTGTCAGACCAACCCTTCCTGACTGCAGAGGGAACAGAAAAGTGTGCTTCTGCCTCTGGGCTGGGGCATGGCATTACTGCTTGTGCAGAGTATGATTTTTTGGAATGGTGAGAACAAGGTCCTCTTTCTCGGCTTCTGATGTGCACAGCACTGGCAGAGGAAAGGCTGGGGGAGTGTGAACATCTGAGGAAAGAGGCAGAAGGGTTTTATGCAAACTTGAGAGAGCTTGGAGCTTCTACAGTGCTGTCAGGTCAGTCTAGTCCATTTGAGAGTGTGATATGGGCATTGCGTGTCTTGTAGTGGGGGTCATGAATTTAGGTGCTCTCAACTGGCAAATCAGGCTGCGTTACTACTATGCACTTCCATGTTAGAGAGATCAGGCATCTCTTCGAGCATGTTTCCATACTGTGAGGCTTCTGCATTTTGCTTTCTCCTACAGTATTGATGTGCTTGTAATTGGCCTTGAAGCCAGAGTAAAAAGGCATGGTTTAGTCACAGCAATTCCTGGGAGTCCGATTGCTTCATACTAAAGAGATTGATTTAAGTCAGGCTGCAGGATGGAACTGGCATTTTTGGTTAATTTTTCAGAGTTTGCTGTTTCCAAGGAGCCAAAAAGTGGTTCTGCTCCATGCAAAAGCCACTGCTCTCTGTCTGCCATCCAGAGTGATTATCACAGATGCAAAAAGGCAATCTAAGGTTATGCCGTACTTTTGAGAATTGGTTCTTCTGTGACAGGTCCTCCCAGCCACCAAAGGAACAAATGAATGAGCAAAACCAGTACAGCTTTCCCAATGCTTGTCCCAACATCTGTCTGCTTGCCTCATTGTTTCTTGTGTTAGGAGCATAAACTTCACAGCAGGAATAAGTGCTCTCTCTGTAAAGCATCAGACACAGGTGCTAACTGTGTCTGAAATGCCACAGCAATGGAGATTAAGTCTCCAGGTCTGAGTGAAAGAACTGCAGATGTGCTGGGATGTGAGGTTGAAGAGCTGTTTGTTAAAGTGATCTGGCTGATTTGACTCCAGAGTAGTGTGGTGCTGGGCTGCCTTTGGTTCGGTTCCTGCCCAGCTTCCCTGGGAAGCCCCCTCTATTCCCAGAGATGTCCCTCACCCTTGCTGCTTTCAGTGATGAGGCTGCTCACCCTTTCTCGCTGCTTGCAGTAGGTTCACCAGACTCCTGCTAATGGCAGGGCTGCAACGCCAAGGGATGTTCGAAGCTTTGCAGTAAGCTGAATAAAACCACCTGGATTCATTGAGGGTGTGTTGTAGTTACTGCAGTGCTGTGAGTCTCTTACCACTAAAATCTTGTGGAGGAAAGAAAACCTTCCAGAGTGTTTAATATTCCATGCTCTTTAGGTGTGAATAAATATTTCCTTGGCCTGAAACATTCTCCTGCTGTGAAATCCATTCCAGTCTCTTTGTCTAAGACAGCCTCCTTGCTTCTCTCTTCTGTGCTTCAGCTTTTATTGACCTAGAAATGTGCTGACACTTCACCATCAAACTGTTTTCTAGCATGTTGGGGAGCTCTGCAGAGTGTCTTTGGAAGTTGTTTATGTAGCTGCATGCAAGAGGAAGGTGGCTCAGAGTTGTTCAACTGGGGAATTTGCTCTTCCTAGCTGATGGCTTTCTGCAAGAGCATGAGAGCTCTGTCCATGTGTATCTGTTCCCCTCTAAAAGGAGGGTACAGGATTGAGGAGTCAGTGAAGAAAGATATGTCATCATCGTGCTCTTGGCAGTGCTCCCTCCTGTAGGGAATCCCTGTCCCACCGTGCAAGTGTACTGATTTGAGCCTCTCTGAAGCTGTCTGTTCCACTGTCATGACCTGCAGGTAACTTGGTGCCTCTGCAGTTCTTGTTCTGCTTTCTTGGCAAGAAGCCTGTGACTCACACAAAGTGTCTTCCTGCTGCACTCCCCAGGAGGCAGAGCTGTCTGACACTCTCTCATAAAAGAATTTACTTGTTCATCTGTGGGATTTCTGCAGTCCCCTCATTTAGTAGCAGATGTGACTCCTGAGGGGCAGGAGGCCTGAGTGAAACTCAGGCGACTGCTCTGCTCACGATGGACTGAGCTCCTGCCACCAGCTGAAGGCAGCTTGCTTGTACCTGGACAGTTAATACCTTGAAGCAGAGTCATCCCAGCCACTCCTCTCTTGCTGACATGGAGAAGCACCATTTCCAGCAGCACCAAAGTCCTTCACCTCCTCTGAACCTTTCTGCAGTTTTGGTACCTCCCAAGCTGAGCAGTGCTGGCAGTCGGGAACTGTGGTGTCCAGGCTGAGGTGCTTGGGATTGGCCTGCTCTAAGGCAAATGGCAAATCCACTTGGGCTTGCCACGTCTCTCACACAGATGCTGGGGAGCATCAGCTCCTTCCGCTGGTCCTGTGTCTGACGTGCAGTGTATTAAAGCAGACATTTGGGTGGGCAGTCTCTCTCAAACTTTGCTGGCTACAAGTTTGTTTTCTTGGAAGCTTGTAATTTTCTAGCCTTCAAGCCCACCTCCCAGAGAGTATGGGAATTACAAGTCTTTAGACAGATAATAAGAATGATGTAATTAAAATCCTTAATTTTATTTTTTCTTGTTGGAGTTTTTTAATCCCTTTGACTTAAAGGGTGGTAGCGGATAATTGGATTCTGGGCCAGCCTCACAGAGGCAGCCAGGGGGAAGGGACTGCAAATGAGCCCAGCCAGGAAATTGCACATTTAAATATAGTTCTTGGTAGGGTCAGCAAAACACCCAAGGGACAAATTAAGAATAAAATTTCTGCTGTAATGCGTTCATTTAGCTGCAGGCATCATCTTGAGAGAAACGAAAAGGAAGCTTGGGAGTGAGGGGAGAAAACTGAAGGGTAGGTTTCCCTTCTGCAGTGCAGTACAGCGCATACTGCTGCAGGTCTCTCCCAGGCAGTAGCATCCTTCTCCCGTCCCCTGGCTGCTGCGTTGGCCAATTCTCAGAAGACAAAACACTGAAGGGAATTTTCGGGTTTGGGGGCCTGGTGGTTTTTCTGGGAGGAATAATTCACTGGGAGATGTAATTCATACTTCACATAATGCTGTGGGGCTTATGTTGTTATCAGCTTTGGCACAGGTTGCCTGGGTCACGCTATTCATTGGGTGGCAGGGAGGTGGGACCAGCCATGACCTTGTTTGCACTGTTTGGGTTATTGAGGGACAACTTTCCCTGTGAGGCTGTTGCTTTCTTCGTAAATGGATGAGATGCTTCCTACTCCCATGGGTACTGACCAGCTTCCCAGAACTGATGTACTGGGAAGGTGACTGGAGTCAGTGGCAGGAGGTGGATTCAGTCTGAATAAAGGGAATTTAGGGAAGTGCATTTGTGTCCCTTTCGAAATCCTCAGCCTTGTGTTTTTCCTGTTGGGACCTGTGGCCCTTTCAGCAGAGGGACAAGATCATTGTCCCTGCTGCGGACATGAGTGAGGAAAGCAGCGTGTAAAGCAGCCAAATCCCAAGTTGCAGGACACAGCCTATCTGGAGTAACCTCTGGCTGACAGCCAGCACTGCTCTTGAGTTTGACTAACGTAGGAGTTAGTTTTCCAGCCCTGTTAGTCCCTTGATTTTTTGCATGGCTGATGGCACATGCAGCAGAGCTCACCTACTCCTTGGTAACACTTCAAGAACAGCCTGAATTAGACCTGTGCAATTTGAATTTCTCCTTAAGGCTACTTCTGGAGATGCAGAAGAGCAGCTTGGTTTGTGTTTCCCAGGACCTCAAACCCAGCCCTCTCTGCTCACCCTTTCCTTTGACTGTCTCTCCAGGGGAAGGCCGTGGATTCAGGGAGGCAGACCTTGTCAGGAAGGAGGAATCCTGCATTCCTCTCCTCTCTGGGGGGCTGCAGAGCTGTCGCCTCTTCAGTGTAGCTGGATTAAGATTTCACCGAAGCTTTGCACCCATGAAGAAGCACTGGGGAGCTCATTAGCCTACCTTGCCTGCAGCTTTTCAGAGCTCTCTGTATCATGCTCCTGGGGCCAAATTAAGAGCTCTCTGTGCAGCCAGGGCATGGTATTTAGGTGCCTTCAAAACCTGCTGGAGGCCTGTAACTGGGTGCCTTTCACCTTGTCATTTATAAATGGCATACAGAAATACCTTAGCATCACAGAGAAACAGCTGAAACCTTAACTTTGGGAAGCTCCAAACATGGAAGGCAAATGAAAGGAAGCATTAAGGAGGCAGCAATATCTCTTTTTAAGTCTGGGATTGTGATTCATCTACCGAGTGGTCAGCATGTCACACATGCTGTTACACTGTATGAGTATTTTGAGAAATCACACCTCAGATGCCCTGTGTCACTTGGCAGGCTTCTCCCTAAACAGACGTAACGGGCTTGTTTGTGCGGGTGCTGGTTGGGGTTAGACTTTCCAGGGAGTGAGTTTAGCACCCAGTTAAATGCACTGGCCTTTGGGGATCATTTATGTCCTGGCTTCTGTTGGGATAGAATTGATTTTCTTCCTAATAGCTGGTGCAGTGCTGTGGCTTGGATTTAGGATTGAGGATAGTGTTGATAACTGCCTTTACCTCAACCTAAGGATTTTAACTCCCCTCTTCCCCCCATTCTCTCCCCTGTCCTACTGCTGGGGGGAGTGAGCAAGTGGCTGGGTGGTGTTTAGCTACCAGCCAGCTTCAACTCTGACACTTCTGAAGCTCCCTAATTCCTGCTTTGATTATAAGCTCTTGGAGGCAAAGCTTGCCTTTCAGTGTGCCTTACAGCATTAAGCACAGTGGGCAGTGAGATCTGTATTAACTGGTGGTGTTGCCAGGCTATTGAAAAGTTATAGGAATCTGGCCAGATTTTCAAGTGCTGGTCTCAGCTTTCTGCCTGGATGTCAGAAAGGGGAAGGTAATTACAGTGTGAACCAAGGAGAACAGCCTGGCCTCAAGGAGCTGTTGTTAAGGTTCTCCTCAGGCCCCAGGTCAGGCCATGTCAAATCACAGCTGCATCTGACTCTTAATTTCTTCTTCCTTCAGTTAAATTGCTGCTAAGTGATTTCTTGCAAGTGTAACCACCTTTTATACAAGTGAATGCCAGCTGTTTTCTTTAAATAATAGTGGTTGGGATGGGATTGCAGAAGCAAATTGAAGACAGCAGTTTCTCCCCTTGCCCTTCCTTCTTGCTCTGCACAGAAGCATTGGCTTGCTGCAGACCCTGTGCTGGGGTCTG
>JAVHNF010062963.1:0-11223 GCA_034783455.1 Micropsitta finschii
TCCCTGCTGGTCACACAGCATAGACCAGCAGCATATGTTACAGAGAAAGGTGCTCATATCCTCAGTGTAGGAGCCAAGAACCATAAATTCCCCTGAACTCAACGATTTTATTTGTTGTTTTGTTTTGGTTTTTTTTCCCCTTAAGCTTACTTGGTTGCTTCTGCAAGTACTTTGTGGCAATGACCAAGTTTTTATTTGAGAAAATTAAATTATTTTATTTTAAGTATTTGAGGAATGAGGTTACTTGGTTAATTGGTTCTCCATCCAGCTCATTCACACCCACACCTCCCAGACCTCAAGGGCTCTTCTGAGTCATCAGCATGTCACAGTCCTCTTCCTGTAGCAAGGATCCTTAGCAAGGCCATAGCAGTTTAGTGCCAGAACATCAGAAATACATGACAGCACTTTCCTGGTGCTAGCTATTTTTTATACCCCAAACCAAAGTCCCTGCATGTTTCCCACCCTGTAGGGATTTGCCTCTAATTTGGGGAATAAAAATAAGTCCCACCATCCTCAAAAGTTAATTAACTTCTGGATGAAATCCCTTCTGCTTATGAGGAAGCCAAATGTGATCAGACCAAGAGGTCAGCTAATGCTGAGGTAGTCACACACATTGATGCCACTCCTTCACTGTAGGACCTGTTACCCGCCACAAGAAGAAAACAACTGGTTTAGTATGTTGCTTCCAGACAAATCCATGCTGGTCATTCCATATTGGTATCATACCTTCTTGGTATTTCTGAAGTTATTGCAGATCCATTACTTGTTCTAATATCTTTTTGGCAACTGGAGTTATACTGGCAGGTCCAATAGTCCTGGCATCTCTATTTTGCCCCTTATGGTATTTTTTACATGATTTTTGCTGAATTATTTTTAACTGCTGCTGTAAGTTTTCAGGTATGCTAAGAAAGGAATGAGGTGCCCTGGAACACACCATGAAGACCTTAGGTGGAGACCTTAGAAAAAATGCAAGTTGGGCTACATCCGCAAGCTGTGGATGCTTCACCCCTGGAAGCATTCAAAGTCATTTTGGACAGGGCTTTGAGCAACCTGGTCTAGTGGAGGGTGCTTCTGCCCATGTCAAGCGGTTGAAACTAGATGATCTTTTCCCTTCTAACCCAAAACATTCAATAATTCTATGATTTTAACATATCCTTTCCTGCCTGTTCTTTTTCCAGTTACAGGTTGGCTGACACTGCTGAGCTATTGTCGATGTGTGAATCACAGTAAATCACCATAAAAAGAACATCTGCATTAGATGTATGCATATTCATGCATGCAGCAATGCCCTCCTTTGCTATGAAAATATAAGCCCTTTAATATCAGAGAATCTGGTTTAATAAATTCCCATGTAATATTTCTCATGTGATTTGTTTTTTCTCTATTTTCAATGTCAGAGGTTTGCAGAGTGCCACCAAGGAGCGGGGGATCGTTATCGCCCGTTCCACATATCCCACCAGTGGAAGATGGGCAGGACACTGGTTAGGTGATAACACTGCAGCTTGGGATCAGCTAACTGCATCTGTTATTGGTATGAGAAAGAAAAGTATCTGTATTCAATTTACTGCATGCAGTTTCTTCTTCAGCTGCTTGCTTTTAGTATTCATGTAGTTTTAACTCATGTAAGCAATTTAATTGAGGAACCATAATAAGTGGTCAGTTCCTTTTTTCACTTCTTTAGTTCTGCACCAGGTGCTAGGAACTCTTTTGTTCCCTTGGGACCAGTCACCTTTGTGCCCTGTGTCCTGCCCTCATTTCTTTCTTTGCTCTCATCTCTCTCTGTAGTAGAAAAACATGGCACACTGGGATTAATGCTTGGATATTTTTTATTCTCATTCAGCATTACAATAAGTATTATCTATATAAGCATTAGCATAGCAAAGGGGGACAAAACTCCCCACAAAATGACAGCCAGTAATATTGAATTATTTTTCCTTTCAGGTATGATGGAGTTCAGTCTCTTTGGAATATCTTATGTAAGCTAATGAGTTAATACCTTACATTTAATTTTCTTGATGCTGTACATAAATTTATTGTATCCCAATCAGGTCAGTTTGAATTTTTCAGACAGGAGCTGACATCTGCGGCTTCTTCAAAGACTCAGAGTATGAGCTGTGTATTCGCTGGATGGAACTAGGCGCATTTTACCCATATTCAAGGAATCACAATCAGAAAGGAACAAGGGTGAGTCACAAGTTTTTAGCAGTTAACTGCTGGGCCCTTGCAACACAATATAGAGACCAGCCAGAACATCGCACAAGCTCTCCTGGCTCAAAAAATTGCATTCCAAGCAAACTGGACGCAAAAAGATGTTTGGCTCTTTTTCAAATAAAAATTGTCTTTATTTATATGCTAGCTTGCCTATAAGGCTCCCTCTCACCTGGGAGGCTTTATCCTGGTCTGGGATTTGGACTGCTTGCAGGAAGCATATCCTAAGTTTGCTTTGACTCAATCCAACCCCTACGTACTTTTCCCTGTGCATCATTTTTATTTAAACACACTACACCGGCAAGACTAAAATAGAGAGCTTTGGTGGCAAATGCACTTAAAGAAGCAAAGCTGACCTTAGTGCTCTCAGCCCTAATTGACCATAATTATACATCAAATGAGAAAATGGAACAGTGTAATGAGATTTTGGAGTAAGACTCAGAAGTATCTGTACTCTGCACATATGCCACCATCAGATATTGTATTTCTTTTAAGAGTAAAGGAAAGTAATTGCCTAAATGCTAGTCCATGCTGGCTAAGGACTATATTGTAGAAAGCTGTAAAACAAGATAACTGGAAAAATAAAAAAATGGGAACAGCACTTCTGTTCCAGTTAAAGCTCCAGGTCTAGGAGAGTAGAGCTATTTATGTAGCATATATCTGATGGATTAAAGTCTCCTTTTCAGAAACTGTGTGTTTTATCTTGCAGCAGCATACCTTTCGATAGGTCTTTTAAAGCCTTTAAAAAAATGTAGATTCAGGGTTATCATGTTGCTTCCAGTCTTGCCCAATCTGCCAAGGTATTGTGCAAGACATTTAATAGAGATAGGAAGCGCTCCCTGACATCAGTCATTAGTGCTTCACTCTCTGCTTGCAAGTCCTGAGTGCTGCCCTGCAGAAAAGAGGGATAATAAATTATGTACACTAGGATGTGTCACACCTCCAGGGCACTTTGCATTAGACAGTTTTTACAGTACTCCCCACAGGTTTTTCTCACCTTTTCCCTTTCCAGTTCCCCTCTTAGGGCTGACAGTAGTACCTGCTGGTTTTAGTGTCACTAACTTCTTAATTGAAGCATAAATAAATGAAGGTGCTCTAATTTGGCAAAAAAAAATGTCCTTGTCTTTCTCTTGCTATGTTGATTTTAATGCATGTTTGGCAATTGCTAATAGGTTATATGAAGTCTGCAGACAAACATAAATGAAAAGAGATGCCAACTATGAAGTCTTTTGTAAATATTAACAAATCTGTTTACCTGTTTTTTGGCTTTTTTACTTCTGATTGCATTTTTTATATTTTCTGAACAAAACAACCAAGCTGGACTAATAAAGGCTTTTCTCTTTCAGAGGCAATATCTTGTTTCCTGTAAGTCAACATCTGAGGAGAACATGCTGAATATAAGATGCATCCTGTTATCTCATCTCTACATATTAATTCATGCCGCCCATGCCTATCCATGGCAGCACCATGGTCTGCCCTGTGCTCCATGAGTAAGTGGGACTCCTTTGATCTTCTTAGCAGGAAATTCCACTCAAAATTCTGTTGTTATGACACTCTTAGGAGTTTTTCCTTAGTTACAGCAACTTTCCTTTTAACAAAAAAGAGCAAGATTAAGAATATGAGCTTTCAGGCTCATCTCATTTGAACAGTACTCTTGAAATTATTAGGTAGTTATTCCTGCAGTAAAAGGAGGATTTGCAGTCCTAATTAATCTGTCTAGCAAAACGTAATAATTTAATTCTAAGAAAAAAAAAAAAAAAAAAAACCTGTAATGTGAAAGCAATTTAGTAGAAGGCTGTTTTGTCATAAATGAATAAAGACACTGGCTTTTGGGGACAATTAAAACTTAAACCAGCTTTTTACGAATCTATCCAAAGCAGGTATATCCTTTCTGGCAAAAGCCTGCTAATACAACTTTTTACAGGTAAGATTGACTGAAATTTAAAATTTAGTTTTGCACAAATACAAACAAACAGAATACTACCAGTCCTCAGAGAAGATGCAGGTATGATGGCACAGGAGCTTTATGGCTGGTTTTTCTTTCCTCCTAATGGCCTCATTTAAATTTCATAGGATTGGATTAGGAAGATGACTTTGGGAGATAAATTGAGTGGCATGCAGTATTTTTTAAAAACATTCTAGCATTTGAGATGTATGAAATGTGACTGATTACCTGAGGAAACTGAGAAAAAAATACTATGTTTTCTACAGCCGAAAAAATCCCAAGGGACTCACTGTCGCTTTGAATGACACTGATTGCAGAAGGACAGCTTTGTTGGGATGATGGGGTTCGCATTGGTATGTATGGTGCTTTTTAGAATCATAGAAGAGTTAGTGTTCGAAAGGACCTTAAGATCATCTAGTTCCAACCCCCCTGCCATGGAATCATGCCACCCAAGGCTCTGTCCAACCTGCCCATAAACACCTCCAGGGATGGAGCATTCACAGGTGACAAAAAATAATCTTCTTGTCATAAACATAAGTTCCTTACACTCTTTAAATTAGTTTCTTCCTAAGAGAGTCTGCAGTATGGCAACATGACCAAGAGATGTGGGGCTTTGGTACGGAATGTGGAGGAGGATGGAATGAAAGCAAAGCCAGATATCGTGATTTAAGCTCAGCCAGCAACACAGAACCACACAGCCGCACAGTCACTCCCCTACTTTCTTCCCTCTATTCCTGGAGGGATGGGGAGGAGAATCAAAAGAATGTAAATCCTACAGGCTAAGATAAGAACAGTCCAGTAACTAAGGTATAGCACAAACCACTACTGCTACCACCAATAATAATAATGATAAGGGGAAAAACAAGGAAAGAGAAAACAACCGCTCATCACCCACCAACCAACACCCAGCCTGACCCAAGCAGTGATCTCGCCCTTCCGTGTAACTGCCCCCAGCTTATATAATGGGCATGATGTGCTGTGGTATGGAATACGTCTTTGCCTAGTTTGGGTCAGGTGTCCTGTCTCTACTTAATCCTGGCTTCCTCTTCTCACTGGCAGAACATAAGACTCAGAAATTCCTTGGTCAGAGTAAACATGACTTACCAACAACTAAAAACATTGGTGTTATCAATCTTGTTCCCAGGATGAAAGTCAAAACCACAGCACTGCACCAGCTACTAAGAAGGAGAAAAATGACTGCTACTGCTGAACCAAGGACACCAGATCATAGAAATACTGACCAGCAGCATTCTGGGCAAAAGCGGTGCTTTTGTTTCTCAGATTTGAAGTAGCAACGTACTCAAGTTCTTTCCCTGGCAAGACCTTTTCTTGGATGCAAGTGCCTCCACAGGTGTTACAGGAGAAAAACCAAAGTTCCTGGGAGAAAGAAAAGGCTTAGACAAATGCAAGCATTGCGTGACCTTTTTGTCATCTTGGACAGGTAAGTATCAGAGAGAGAGAGAAGTGAAACCCAGAGGTGGAGAGAGGAATAAAAAGGGAAGGGACTCATCCAAAAGCAGAGACTGGCCAGGTATGCATTTGACACTTTATTTCTGTGTAGAAATGGTAAAGAAAATTCAGAAAGGCATAATACATATGAAGCAATGCTCAGAACTGCAGGCAGTCTGCACAAAGTATTGCAGAAAATGCAAGGAGAATACACGTGTATCAGTCACTCACCCCTATTACCAACAAATCACTCTGTTGGTACTCAGATTTGAGACAGCTTTGTTTGCAGATGGCTGCGACCCCTTCTATCATTTACCGATGGCATTTAGATTGTCTTCTGTTTATAAAGTATCAGAATAAACACTGGACATCTATGGTAGATCACACTAAGATCTTGAGAGCTGATGCTTCTCCCATCAGAGTGCAGACGGATCTGAGGGAGTTTATTTTTTATTTTTTCCCCAAAATAGGGTTTTTGTTTTGTTGTTGGGATTTTCGTTTAGGGGTTTTTCTTTCTTTATTCTGTTTTCTTATTGTTTATTTTTTAGTTTGTGTTTCTGCATCTCTCTGCCCACCAGGAGCAGCTGTCAATGAAAACAGTGGTCCTTTCTAACGCCTGCTGCATTTTCTTTTAGAAGCAAGTTTCTCTCTACTTCTGGACCTTAACAGGTGTCTAAGATATGAAGCTGTATTGCAACAGCAGGCAGTACTCTTCTGGAGCTTATTCAAGTATTTTTCAAGGTGTAGCAGTAGTTCTTCTGCATTCATAAATAACTTTCCGTCATTTATTTCCTAATCCAAAGACTCTCTCAGTATACTTTCTTTTCTGTTTTCCATTCTGCAGGATGCAGATGGCGAGGCAGAGAGATATGACTTTTGTAATTCTTTCTGCTTTTTTACTAATACATCTGAAAAGCCACACAAAAAGGAGTTCTGTGACATAACATGAAATTACTGGAAGTCGTTTTCAACCCTAACTATCCTATTCTAACCCTAACTATTCTATGATCCCATGAAGTGTGTACTAAAACAACACGAAATAGCTACTATCCTATAATGTGCTTCCTAAAATATATCCTAAATATATCCTATATCCTATAACATGTTTCTATATCCTAAGTTTATCCTAAAGTATATCTGGCCCTTGAGGGCCAGATATATAAAGTATATCTGGTCCTGAGGACCACCACTGGGAATGGCTGCTAGCCAGATGTAGCTCCATCCACTATAATAACCCTTGGAGCACTGCCGTGCAGCCAGTTCTTTGCCCAGCATACCAGGTATTTGTTCTTCTCACAATAGCACAACTTGTCCAGAAGGCTACAGTGAGTGACAGTACCAGAAGCTTTACTAAAAAACAGAACAACCACATCCTTTGCTTTCCTGACATCCACTAGGCAAGTGACCTTATCAGAGGAGGATATCAGATTAGTTCAACAGGACTTTCCCTTGTGAACTGTGCTGCATGATTTCATTGTCTCTGAAATGCCTTTCTGTAGCACCCAGATGATCTTCTCCATTACAGAAACTGAGGTTAGTCTAGGAGTTCTGTCATTTTCTCAGTCTTTCCTCATGCCCTTCTGATTGAACTAGGAGAAGGCTTTCTATTTTCCAGTCAGCAGGGTCTTGCTGAGACTCTCAAGATCTTTGATATACAATTGACAGGGATCCTATGTGATGTAACTTTTAGGTTGTCCTGTGTGGAGTCAGGAGTTGGATTCAATGTTCTGCATAGGCCCCTTCCAACTCTGGATATATTCTGTGATTCAATTATTCCAGTTAAAATTTGCTGATGTTATTATTTCAAGTGGAATTCCTGCAATTAATCAAACCAAGATACAGGTATAGAAGCCAAGGAAATTAGTAGAATCAATATTTTCTTTCAATTGCAAACAAAACTATAAAGGTGTCTTGCAGAATGCTTACCATTGTTAAGTTTAGTAAAAATACTACTCAAACAGTGAGACATCTGCTTCCATCCACTGTAAAAAATACAACATGTATAAGCAGGGGTGTCACCGCAAGATATTTTTGGCTTCTGAAGAATGAAACAAAAGTCATAGAGGTAAGTACCAAACATGCTAAAACTTGATAAGTGTCAAGGCTCTCCATGTAAGCAATAAAGACAGAGAAGCATCTCCAGAAAGCAATCAACTAAATATTATAAACTTACCTATAATATCATATACAGTATCGCAGTACTTAAGTCTCTCACTAGTCAACTTACAATTTAAAATGAATGAATAATCATTACTTAAAAATGCATTTTAGAACTAAAAATCAAAGACTGTAAATCTGTCATCTTTTCCCCATCAAAATTGTAAATAAGGAGTATCACTTGTAATTAATTTTAACACCAAACTCTCCATTGTTGCTGTTGCAAAGGAATCTTATACACTTAGGAGTTATAAATTAATTAATTTTTTAAAAGAAAGCCCTGATATAGATTTATTTTTTTTTTTAATCTTTCTATCCTTACAGTGTAGGATTTGATTTTCAAAGCACTATTTACCTGAGAAATCCTTACTATGCAAATAGTTATATTCAAGTGTAAAATCCTTGGCTGCATGAGTAAACTGTATATGATTGATTTTTTCTGTAATGCTATTGCCAACTTTACAAAATGGAGCAAGAATCTATGAGCTCAAGGCTGCATCATGTCAGCTGAGATTTTTCTATGGATTTTAGTATCAGCCAAGAAGGGCCTTAAAGATGCCAAAAAGATATTAACCAAATCTGTATTACTGGCTCACAGCAAACTTTGACCATCCTCATTCTGGAACTTGGTATACTCTTGAAAGTATACCAATTTGACCATTATTGAACACATTGACCTTTACTGTCGTATCTCACCTGGAAGATATGTGATCTTACTGGTCAGACAGAACACTGCAGGTCAAGCACAAACATTTTCAGTCTGTAGATCAAAAATTTAATGTTTATTGTCCCTTGTTCAATTTCAAAATGAAAAGTACCCTAGGGCTCTGAAAAAAGGCAGTTAGACATGCTTGTATTTGGACTTCTTGGTCCTTTCAGCAGCTGTTGATACTTTGTACATTTTGTACATTTTAGAACATATAGCTGATGCAGTGTATTTTCATGATATATGTGATAGAGAAGGGCAAAAAAATCATTCTTGTTTGACTGACACACAAGTTTGAGGCACTACACTAGTATCTAACATTCCATAGTGCTTTTATTCTACCATTTTTAATATAGACAATCTCACAGCTTTCATTTATTTTCAACCCTTTTAAACTGTAATGCTGAGATTATTGTTTAACCTTATAAATTTTGGAGTCCCATAATAAGCATTATTGAGGCTTAATTATTTCAAACTTCATTAAACGGTTTGTTCCTTTGGAGATAACCTAGGCAAACTGAATATTGGCTTCCTTATCAGTATTCCGTTTTCCTTCACAGCAAAGAATTAATGAGTTATAGTCTGCCAAGGACAGAATTCCTACGTTGCACAAAATAGTAGGTTTGAACTATGTAATTTAGAAGATTGCCAAGAATGTTTTACTTGATACCATCTGGAAATAAGTCCATACATTATTTACTACAGATGAGGAAAATATTTTTCTTTTAAGACTTCTTCTTGATTAATGTTCCTGATATTACACCGATCAGATTATGCTGAAGGTTGTAGAAGCTACACATTGCTTTACTTGACTTACCTAAAAAAAATCTTAACATTGCTGGAAACATCAAATAAAGGACAACTTACATTTTGTGCTTTACACATCATGCATCTTTTTGTGAAGAAGTTATAAGTATTTGTGTGTGTGTGTGCGTGCGTTCAGTGTATAAACCCTATGTTATGCTAAATCAAAATACAGCATCTATTCTTTTACATTAAAAAATGAACAAATAAAGGAAGTAAGTAAATAAATTCTTCATCTCATGTTAGGTTGTCCTAGGGAAATAAAAGACCCCACCTTAAAACACGCCGAATAGGGTTGGTTTTTTTGGTTTTTTTTTATTTGCTTGCTTTTTTATTTGCTTTTTTGTGTAAAGTAAATATTGTTCTAAGCAACCTTTATGGAAATATATGATTTAAAAAACAGATTTCAATATTCTTCTGTATCAAAGTTAAAATGTAAAAGAGTCTAGCAGTGCAGTAGAAAAAATTTTCGATGATATAAAATTCAGTCAATTTCGATGATATAAAATTTGGTCAACTTTCTGAATGATGTTAACACCTTAGCACCTGATTTCCTCCTTACTTTTTGGGTTTATTTAAGAATTTTTATTCATTCTCATTTCCTGTCCGAGGGTGTTAGCAGATGAAGTGGAAAGACCACTAAAAAAAATAAAAATCTACAACCAAATTTCCTAATATAAATGGTCCAGTGAAGGACCATTAAAGGAAAATTTTCCTTACTGCTTGAATTACTGGGATAGCAAGTGCTCAGTTACTCTCAGGGAAAGGTATAGGCACAGGTCAATCAAAAAGTAGCAGGTGTCCAACGCAGTTAACAGTTTCAGAATTTAGCTGGAGAATCCTAAAAAAAGGTCTGAATTTATATGAAGAGGTTTTTCTACTTCTTAAACTTTAATGGTATTAAATGAGAAATAACAAGCATGTTAAGAATATCAAGGTGACCAGCTTGGGACATTAAAAGGGAAGACATTCATGCTTCTGTTTGAGTGCACTTGAAACTTTCTCAAGTATTAAGCAGGACACAGCATACATGGACTATTTCATCCCAAATGTTTTAAACTCAGAAAAAAATCTAAGCAATGAAAAACAGGGTCATAAAAATAAAAATTCCAGGAAAATTGAAACCAGACATTCCTACCTACCCCACCTCACCTATGAGCAACAAGAACAACAATTAATTTGCCAGGAAATTGTATGCTGACAGGAAGATTTACTTTAGTCATCACTTGAAACTGCACCAAAATAATCCTATAAAACTGATTGAAGAAAAAAAATCTCCCTTGAAGCCCTCAAATCTCTTTTCTTGTCCTTTAAAATATTCAGCACTTCCAATTTTGTGAAGCATACATTTCACCCCGATGGTTTTTTATCTAATTAATCACTATTAACATTTTTGTGATTATGGAATTTGAGTTATAAATAACAATATGCCCAACTTTCTGAAATTAAGAAAGGGCAACAATAAGAAAAGGTAGCCAAGAACTTCTTTGTAAAATAGTGTTTGTACCACGTTAACCCACTCAGTTCAATTTAAAGTCTCACACACAGGATGGACACTTGCGACTTTATGAAGATACATGTGAATTGCATTAATAAACATCAGTGATGATCCTCTACTATTTTAAGCAATAAAAAGTCCTGCCAATGACTTCATTTGAGCTGAAATAAACTGAGTTCTGTGAAAGTGAGAAAATAACAGAAAATTTTGACCAGGATTATAAAAGTTATACAATTACCAAACCAAAAACATCTCTTCTAAGCTAATTTGAAATTGACCTTTAAAAAGTCAATCACCTTTACTGTAATTAATTTGAATAGTCAGAGTTTCTGGTTAAGTGGAATTACTTAAAAATGCCTAATACTATATATGTGAGTTGTCCCAGATTTTACAGTAAGAATAGTCACTTTTGCCAGAAAAGCAGATATTTAAGTGCTTCCATAATATGGCCTGAGG
>JAVHNF010062965.1:32464-46362 GCA_034783455.1 Micropsitta finschii
CCCCCAAACTTTAGAGGCCTTCTTGATACTATCTGCTCCTAAATAATTCTTCTGTTGAAGAGTATTTCCCTTACTTCAGGGACAGGAAAACACAAACCCAAGCTCACCCAGAGCCTGCTAACACTAAGGTAAGGCTCAGCTCCTGAGGCAAGCAACAAACCCTCACCTGCCCTGGCCAGGCTCTGCCAATCCGGCTCAGGATGGGAGCTAAGATGCCCTCTGATTGGTGCATTCGAAATTCCCCCACTGCTCAGTGCAGTATCATAACTCCTAGGCCGTTGGGATGTATAAGATCAATAGGATTTATTACTGGTCTTGCTGATGAGGGAAACAGGATGAAGCAACAGGCAAATGAGCAAAATAAAGTAATTACAGTCAAGGAGTACAGAGACACTCCCTGTCTGAGGATGCTGCTATCACTGAATGTTTCGCCTACAGCTTTGATACTTGTATTGAGACCTCTTAGAACTGGATTTGAGTTTGGAGCTTCAGGCCAGGCAATACCCACAAAGAGCTCTGTTCATACAGATCTGTACTCCTTTGGTCTCTCCAAGTTTTTTCATCGCACAACTTCACGACCCATGACTGTGGTGTTGATTTTGATTCTGCTCACGTAAACAAATTCAGACCAGAACATTCCAAATCACCAGCTTTCAAGTGGAGCCAAATAGAAAATGTAACATTAAAAGTCTATGAAAGACAGCTCAGGCTTTTTTATCCTCCAGCTTACACAAATGGTTTGATAACCTTGTGAATTTTGAACTGATACTGGAAACTGAGGAGCGAATTAACTCATTTTGTGGTTTGTTTTGGAAGTTCTTCATTCCTCTCAGAAAAAGCTACCAGTAATGTCTAATATCACCATCTTCTCTTTAAAATATGTCTGTAATGAAAGAACAGGGATCTTCCAATCAAATAAATTATGTTTACAGGCCTCATTCTATAGCCAGACTTCTATGTGAGATGGATGTGGGACTGAACTCCTTTTCATTTTGTATAATAGTCAATAATGTCTAACCACATACTGCATTTTTACCTGGGGGAAATGATCTCATTATATCTGGTTCTGATCCCCCATGATTCCTGAGACTCAGTAAATGGGAAGGTTTCCAAACGAGTAACTGCATTCTGGATGAAACTGATCTCTTTTTACATAATCCCATAAAAGACATCTTTCCTCATATTAGTTGGTTAGCACTATGTACTTACTATACTGTGTTTCATCATTAGCTGGTCAAAATGGACATTCATTGGATTAACATTATAATGTTTAAATTTCTCCTCCAAAATAATACATTAGAGATTATTGCTGTAGTTTTTGCTCCAAGACACTACTGCTGATAATCAAAATCTCATTAAAAGGAATTCATATATTCTGTAGCCCAGAGGATCTCAGTTTCATTCCTTCTCCTGTCCCTGTGCCTCCCATGCAGTGATTTACATGGGTGTTTTACCTAAGGAAAAACTGTCCAATTTGGCTCTTTTAAGAGCAAGTGTCAAAAGTACAAACAGAATTAGACATCAAGTCGTTTACATACTCTGAGGAGCTTTGAGAAAATGTTACTTCTTTCTCTTTGACAATTTAAGTAAAACATTAAAAGTAATGAGAACTTTTTTACATACACTGCTCTGATGTATGGTCTGGTTAAAAAACACTTTGACATCATAATTATTTGACTAGTAGGAAACATAAATTTAGATAGAGATATGGCCTTTTAACTAACTACCTTATCTTCCATTTTTGCCTCTCCTTTGCCTCAATTTCTTTCAAATAACTGATTACTTTTAAATGAAACTCCGTGATTACTGAAACCAAATCCTACTGAAGTTAGATGTGAAGTCTTCTAGATTTTATACGGTGTAGCATTTGCCTGTCACCATGCAGAAGAAATAGAGGATGGTTTCCAGTAATCACGGGTTTATTAATCCATTTTTTTTGACTTGAACATCAAGATGATCCGACAAACATCTGCATTGCTTATTTGTTTTTACAAAAAATAGCTCATTTTTTCTCCTCTCCATCAGAAACTGACATACAGGAGACACTCATTAAAATCCTGGTTGGGTAAAGCCTCTGCTCTGGTTTGTGCTTTTTCCTATATTTCAGGTAAGTCTTCATTATGTGATCTGTAGCGGTACTAAAATTCCAAAGTACTAGATTCTTCAGGTAACATTCTTCCACCTTTCTCAACACCAAGGTGAGACAGCTCTCCCAGGGCAGCAAGCACTACCTGTATTTTCATAGTACTTTATGGAAGATTAAATTGGGGAAATGATTTACAGTGTTAGACTGAAAAAACAGGGTGCTAAAAGGTATCACTGCCTTGGTAAGATCCATGAGGAGATGAAGTTCCTGTACCTCTTCACATTGATAGTGAAATAACAGATGGTATCTGAGGGAAGACAAAACTGAAGCTTGAATCCCAAACTCAAGCTGTGTTCTCAACCCCTGTTTTAACCATAACTGTGCTCTTAACTTGGGGTAGTATTTTAACCTTTGAAATTCACATTGTTAATTCACAGCCCATCTTAGTGAAATTGTGGCTTCTGCATCTGACAGATCTTGTGTCCAGAGAGCACAGCTTCCTTGAGACAATCACAATGTATAGCCAAATCTGAACATGATTTAAAACCATAAAAAACTCCAACTAGCTCTTTGCTTCAGTTTTGAATTCTGTAAGTTGTGTATTGGTATCCAAACCCAGCAAATGCCATAGTCTGAGGTTCCCTATGAACATCTCCTAGGTCATTGTACAGATTGATTGCCTCAAATACAATTTTGACAGTAGATCTGTCATATTATTTTTCTCCTCTCTGGCTTAACAGTGGCAAGGTAGTGAAGAAAGAGTTTGCTAGAGCAGCATTTACAAAGAGGGCAAATGGATAGTCTTTGAACTGCTAGAGTGGCACAAAAAATACTGACCTCAATTTTTGGTCAGTTTGGAATCCTGGAATATTTTTAAGATGAATGTGATGCTTGAGAGTTGTTGGAGGATTTGAAAGGCTTTGCTGGTTTATGTACCCTTTGAACTTCCTTGCTATATGCACCAAATGCAAGGATGCTGTTTGTTTCCAGAACCTAAGCTGGTTCATGACAATTTGCCTTGGCCAGTTTGCTCCCTTGACTGGAATAAACTTCACAGATTTCCATCCCCATCTTTGAGCTGTGAATTTTCTTTGCACTTGCTAATAGAGGGAACACAGTTTAATGACCTTCCCAAGTGCTAAAAGTAATTCATCACTAATTGTTTTTAGAAACAGGTTTTCCAAGGTATCAGTTTAAACTAAGCTTGTTTACTGATGCTCACTCATCCATGTAATTCTCATCCTGCAACTAAAATCGCTTTTTCTTTAATATAATGGGATTTTAGAAAGTTCTCTGCAGGTTTTCCAAATGCTCAGAGAAAATACCAGAGTGGCATATTGGCATGTTAATAAACATTTTCTTTACTTCACATTCAACACAGGGACTTGTAGCTGGAACAGGGTATAACCCACAATTTAGGAAGAGCTGCTCAAAGGCAATCTTATGCATGGTCCTTCAGAGCAATGAGTTCTAAGGCTTTTAACCTCATGTGAAATCTCTGAGATTTCATCGCCTCTCACCTAGTTTAAACAGTGCTTTTTTACACAATATTTTAAGGCTCCAGAAAGTTCTGCAGTGAAAGCTGCTACAGGTTTATTTAGTTGACTGAATCTAGTAACAGATTTTCTATTGAACTTCATGTTCATCAACAGTAAAGTAATAATGGGCTCACAGGGGACAGTCTTCCTTAAACTAAGGGAGTAATTGGTGTGCTTGTGCCTTGCAGCACTGCAATTTATGACACCAGTGTGCACAGAACTAAAGCACGTTAAATCTAAAGCAGATGATTAGTACCAACAATTTCAGTGAAATTACTCATGCTTAAACATAAGCATTTCAGCATTACTAAATTCCTTAAAGACATCTTACATCTCCAGTTAGATTTTTTTAAGTCCATCTTTGTGTAAGAAGATGATGAAGCTGTGGGTAGGTAGTAGATACCTTGCTTTTAATGGCACTATTTGTATTTTTTCATCCTTAAAAGAATTATTTGAGGTGATTATTTTCCCTCCCTCCCTTTGCAGTTAATTGGAGGCTTTTCTCTGATATTACTGAGGACAAACACTCATATGCAGGGAGTTTTCCTACATTTATCTATCCAGACGCTGTCATCACCATGATGCTGCTGCTTTTCTGTAATACTTATAACCACATACAAAGATCAAACAGAAAAATATTTTCCCTTAAATCCACTTATTCTTATTCTGGAAAAGAAGTCAAATGTGCACGTTATGATTCCTCTTTTTTTTTTTTTCAATTTTATTTTTTAATCACATCTCAAATTGGCTTCATTTGATCTCCCCTGGTCCTAAAGCTGTCACTTTTGTCTTCTTTTCCTGAAAACCAGGGTTTGTGATTTTGAGAAAAAGAGATAAGCCTTTTTCTTCAGTTTTCTTTCATTGCTGTGTGCTCTGTTTGGAAGACTGTACCTTGAGTACAAATAAGTTACATTGATGTGGGAAGAGGATGACGCTAGATACAGGAACTCATTTTAAGCAAATTTTAATTCTGCTTTGATTTCAGTCACAGCCAGAATTTGGTTGCTAGATTCTGTGCTCGCAACAATTATTCTGAAATCCAGAATCACTCCATAGTCTCTCTCTAATCTTGTTTTTCCTTATGAGTTTCATCTGAAATTGGTGATTACTGAGCATTAGTCAAGCTGCCTTCCCCCTAAATGCCTGCAATTCACTATTTTAAATTTGGCTTCCTGGTCCAGATGCTATTTAGAGCTATATTTATGCTCACAACTGGAATTGTAAACCCTCCTCCTGCCTCTGGCTGTGCTGAGGCAGATGTTTCATGACTACAGAAGAAACCATCTCTTAAATACATGACCTGCTTAGCAAATGGATTCTGTTTCCCCAAATGTCAGGAGATGATAGCACTAATAAGAAATCCCCTCTGAAACATCAGTCTGTTCTTTTCAGATCACAGGCACTGATTTGTTAGCATGGGTTATGGATGAATGCTACTCAAGGTAGGGTGTCAGAGAAGTCTTTGCACTGAGAGTTCTTTAATCTCCTCTGAAAACACTTGCCCTGTGCCAGTCTGTGTAGGTACTGTGTCATTCACATTCCACACTGGTAAGAATTATTCAGGGTAGTATCTGATAACCTTCGTCTACCAAGACAGTCCTGAAAAACAGCCTTATCCCAACATCACAGTCTTCCTTCGGGACACAGACTTTCTTATCATGTGACCTAACACTTGGGAAAAAGTGCCTCTCACGTGACCTGTCTTCAGATAAGCTTACATTCCATGTCCTGTTTTGCTTTTCTTACACCTGTATGCTCCCAGTCTAAATATGAAGTATTGTACTTAAGAGTACTCGGGCATTACTTCCTTAGCCAGAAAACACCATTGTCAGCCTAGATTTGAAGCCAATCTTCAAATAGATCACATCACCCCACTGAATGATTAAGGCACTGAAGACAGAAACTCAGAAATTCAAGGTGCCCATTAATATTTCAAAGATGGAATATTGCATTATCATTCACTTTTAATACCCAGTACTATCATAACAGATAAACCTACTTTAAGCTATAAGTCAAAATGCTTTCCATTCTTAATACCAGAGGGAAAAAAAATAATTCTGGTGAACTTAATGCAAATGCCTAAATAATTATTATGACACTAGGTTTAACCATACATACCACAATACATAACAATTTTCCCAAGGAAACCATTTTCTCCCAACTCCTTAATACTCCAGCATTAAGCTGGAGAGCATAAAAAGAGCTATGCAGCATTATTTCAAACTTTATAGTGGAGGTATAGTACAGCTATTAAGTATTTGTGTTGCAAAGGGAAAGGAGAGCACAAACAAGGCATAAGGTAGATAAAACGACCTGCTCTAGGTTGCTCACAAGATCAACAACAGGACAAGGTAAATGTGCTTTTTCCATTTCTCCCAGTAACAAAACTCAACTTCTATCATATAAAGTTCAGGCCAAAACTAATACTACAGTGAGACCTCCAGGCTAATCTCAAACCTACGAATCCAGGAAGCAAAAACTACAGCATGAAGAATCCAGTCTGCCCACTGGGAAATTGTACTATACTATCACCTGCCTTTCCCTTCTATATTTCCTGTATCACAAAAGTGGGACCTATCCCAGTGTATTTGATATATGTCTCACCCTTATCCTCCATTGTTTCTTCACTTCACAACTGAGCACAGAGCCAGAAATATGATTAACTGTGAAATTTAATATATGTCAATTTATCTGCCATTTTCTGTTATAGTATATTGTGAATAGAAGTGTAGACTTTCTCAATTTTTCTTATCCTTCACTCATGTCAGAAATGCCAGATTACTGAGCTGTACAGACCGAGAGAAAATAACTGAAATGTCCTTTCCTGAATCAATCCTGTCTCTGCTGACATGGCAAGACGTCACAGAACTCTGGAGATGAAAAATTGCTTACTGTACGTGACAGCAAATTAATAACAATACAAACACTGGAACCAAATCCTACAAGTGTTACTCAAATCTGATGCCCATCAGCTCTGAAAGAACCTATTCAGGTAACATATAGGCTGTATTCTTCACATGCTCCTGCCTATAATCACACAGTATTCATAATGGATTTGCGATACTAGAATACAGTGAAAGTCACCTCTGGGCAGTGTTTGTGCGTGTAAAACACAAACATGTAAAGTCCAGTTTGGTACCTCAGAAGAAGGCTTATGTGGTAACTCATTACTGGGATTTCTAAATGTGTTTCAAGGTGGCCTAATTTGCCCCCCACTGAAGTCATCTGTAGCTCATTAAAGTTGCTGGTAAAATCCATTAGTTCGGTTTGAGCAGACTCAAGTTGAAAGCAGTGCACTTCTGAAGGTCCCTTGCCACGGCTAATAGGCACCACTGACATAACCATGATAAGACAATTTTCTTTATATTATCATAGCATGCTAAGGCCCTAACCAAGATTAGAGTCTCACTTTCCAGGAGTAAAATAACAGACAAGTACATTCTCATGAGTTTTCTATCTAAACATACAAGGAAAGGAGAAAAAGAATTAATGCCCCAATTTTACAGATAGAAGCTGAAGGTATCAACTTGCCTAAAGTACCCATTCCTGTACCTTAGAAACACACAGATTTTCCCTTCCAGTATTGTTCTCTCAAGATATAAGAGACAACTGTGAACAAAGGCTTATTATTGCTTCTATTAAAGACAATGGAATCCAGGACAGGAGTTAGCTTGAAATAGTAAAAAACAACAGACAGTTGCAGAAAAGGGACACAAAACCCCAAATGAGCAGTAGCATATCTGCAACTGCTACCTCCCTCCAGCAACTTGCCAGCAATTCTTTCTATCTTTTTAGTTCTTTGGTTTTTAGTTCCTTTTGATTTCCCTATTATTATGAGCTAAGTAAGCTTGGTTAGTGAAAAATTATGCACAAGGAAAGTTGTGTACCTAAAAATCAGTGATGAATTTGTTCACTTTTCTCTGCTTACTCAGGTAAAGAATAATCAAATCCAGAAACACAGTTGAATTCATCCAGTAGAGTTTGATTTATATTAATGAAAGAGAAAGGCTCTAAAGCTTCACTGCATCAGAATTACCTTAGGATGGGGTCAGCACTTGTGTCAGCCTACCACACCTCCTCCCTATCTTCCTTCTACTTTTCTGTCTTAGAAGTTATTAAACGGCAAAGTTCTCAAAAGAAGCTTACAGCACTTGTCAATAAAATGTTTCTCACCATTACAACTGCAGAAAAGTTGGCAAAATCAATTGTTTATGTTATCATGCAGAACACTTTCACTTTTTGCTGTGGAATTTTGTCTGGCTTTTCTAAAAAGCAAAAAAAGAAAGCTTTTCTGTCACTTATTAAACATCAGACACTCTGTCTGGTAGCTTTCCACTGGGCCTCCCTCTCAAAGCATTGTGAATTCTGCCTGGAAAATGGCAGCAGGCCCAAATCTACATGAAGCTCCTGTTTAAATATGACATTCAAAGTGAGTCTGAAATGTGACAGGTACACAAAACAAGACCTCAGAGGTTTTGTCCAAGAATCTCAACTAAACATTCTTCTGAAACTGAAAAGGGTTTAGCAATTCAGTTTTGAAGCTCTATTCAGAGGCCTCTGGAACGAGAAGCACATTCCCTGAATCTCCCTGGGAATTTGGAAATACTCATTTCTGAAAATACCCTTTACTAGCTCAGGGGGCTGTGAAGACCAGCAACTGACAGGGGTTGCCCATCTGTATAGGAAAGTCTCCATGAGGAATCTCACTGTAAGGGCCAGCTACATCTGGGCATCAGGAGCCTAAATTGGCCAGTTAAACTGGAAAGTGCAACCCCTAATGGATACGGACCTGGCTACCATGCTCAGCCTAACACTGAATTTTAGCCCAATCATAGGACTTTGAACAATACAGCACAGCCAAATTTTTTTGCTAATTTATCCAGTCCTGATGTTTTTCGAGTCTTTTGGGAATGAAGGCTGACTCTTAGCCCCTGTCCCTGCTTACTTCCTCATTTCCCAGGAAACTGCTAGGGGAAGTAAATTCATAATTGTCACCAACTCTAACAGGAAACAAATACAGCTTCCAACAAGCAATGTTGCACCTTTTGGGATGTATTTCCTTTTCTTTCTCCATCCTTGACTTCCTAATAAGTTAAATAGGCACCCATTATGTCTATTCTTAAAGCTGGTTTTGTATTATTTGTTTGCTCAGAAAGATACCATTTCTCATGATGTTTGACTACAACAGAAATATATAGCATCAAAGACTGGAATGATCGCTGGCCAACATGAGACATTTTCCTAACCTGCAGCTGAGTACGGTTTTAAGTCCAGCATTTTGGAAGTAATTCTCCCTGGGGATTAAAAGTTGTTCTAACCACGAGATAATACAAACCTTGAGCAAAGGAGCACATACAGTTGCTGCCAGGTGTTTCCATATCCAGTTCTAACAGGAAAAACCAAGCAGCATCTGAAAGCTCCTGTAGAATTCATTACGGTCCCAGCAAGCTCTCTATGCTTTCATGGAGGGCCTGGGAGCTAACTGACAGCATCAACTTTGACTTCAGCCAAGTCATCCCTCTTTTACCTACCAGAAAAGAATTTGGGGAGAAAAAGGTAGAAAGCGACTGATGATGTGCTTGTGTGATGCATTTATCAGGCAGTGTATTAAGCTGCAATAGCAGAACATTTCTTGCATAAAACAAATTAAGAAATCAAAGCCATACGTCTCCCATACATTTTCAGATCTATGACTGAAAGACACAGTGCATACTTTTCTGTCACGGGATAAGGCTGACCTTGAACACAGGTTAAAAAAGAAAAATGCCAGTGATGTGCCAGAGATGATTAATGAGAAAGAAAAGAGAGCTCTTTCCAAACAGCATTAGTGATCAGGTAGGGGAAAACTGTGAAAAAGACTCAAACCACATCAATGCCGAAGGCAAAAGCACACAACAGTTCCATCCTCTCTAAAGCCACCTGATTCTTTCCTCTGCAATTTATCAATCACCTTCTCCAAAAGACCTCCACAGAGAGTCTTTCCCAGGTTGTGATCTGATAAGTGGGGCCAAATAGGATAAACAAGGTAAGGAAACTTCACCATACTCTCATTTCACATGGAATACCTGCAGAGATGAAAATCGATACAATTCTGCTTTTAAAACAAAGGAGACCAGAAAGAAGTGAGAAAATGTAATATGGATTCTCCTATATCTGTGATGATAGGTGCTCCTGGCTGCCACCCTCATAAGATGATCAAAGAGCTCATAAAACCCTTCACCATCAAAGGCTTTTTCCATGCTCAGGACAATAAGAAATCAAGTCACAGGTAGGCTGGTTGAAAACTACGTTTGTAGGTGCTGACTGGTAAGGCAGAACAAGCTAGAAGGAGGAATGCTGAGCACTTAAGCTATGAGGAGCCAGAAGCACAGATGATCTGAACTGCCATACTTAAGAGATTTTTCAGCAAGAATCCCACCTTCTGAATGTGAATGAGAACACTCTCATTTTATTCCCAATCTGATATATGGGAAAATTACTGCACAACAGAACAATGCAGCAACAAGCAGCAGGGTGATTACAGCTTCCAGCTTTACTCTTCTGCACCTACTGTATTTCTGCTTTTCTTTGTTTGTTTCCTTCCTTTGTTTTCATTTCAGTTTTGAGCTCAGTAAAAACAGCAGCAGTTTGACTGTGAGTTCTATAAATATCTGCAAAAGCTAATACATGAGTAATAAGAGAACTCAATAAAATTTTTTTGTCTGCATTAAGGAACATTAATTCTCCCTGAAGCTCCCTGAACCATTGACAACCATCATTCCTCCATGCACTGTTTGTGCCAGTGTGCATTTTTAATCCAGCTCTTCCTGCTGCCAGATGAATTTCAAACTACCCCATGCGATACAAAAAATTAAACTGAAATTAGCATTATCTAAACCTGTAATTAAAGTACTATTAATTTTTCTTCCATAAAAAATTAAAGGGAAAAGTCCCACACTTGACAAAAGAAAACGTGTTGTCACATTTTTAAGTCGAAGTTAATTATGAATTATGGATCATTTGCAAGAAAGCAATACAAAAGTACCCACTGGGCCTGTATCCAAAGTAAAAAAGGATTTATGACAAAGTTGATATTGACCCATCATTTATAAAGTCTGTTAAATTCATCTTAGACTGAGCTTCTAGTGGAAGATGATTTATTAAACAAAGTAATATAAAATGTAATGAAATAGATTAAGTCTCTTTTTGAAATATTGTTATCCATTAGATCTGGTAAATTTAAGTCTATTTAAACATGAAATACCACTTCAGCAGATATTCTGCTTCCTACCTAAATGTGGGGTTGCTAATGCTTTAGTCTCTTACGTTGAAAAATCTTTGTCAGGAAAATAGATGGTGGTAATGATTTTATTGATTTTGGGGCCTTGAATTAATCATCTTTAGGATATCTCAACGACTGCAAGTATCTTCTGCCTCCACAAAGAATACAGATTTTAATTTAGATGCAGAAAGGTTATCAGGGCAGCTGAACATCCTTGTTACTCAAGAGTTAAGCAGTTGTCCAAAGAGCCTAGCATGTTCACCAGGGGTTTATCCACACCAGCATGGAAACAGCAGCACAGGAGATGCTTAATTCAGCATCAAGAAAAAGCAGTGACAGTGAAGATGCATCAGCAAAAAAACTTTGCTTTGGATAAGTAGCTGAAATGTATTCACCGGCACGCAAGGACTTGTAGCTGTCCCTTGCAGTATGTCTGCATCATGCAACAGGGCATGATGCAGTCCTCTCTAGGCTGGTGATAATCCAAGCCAGGAAGTCCATGTGTTGAAGAGCAACATGATATTCGTCAAGCTTGTGACAGGTTGTACATGTGAGGTTCTCATGCCCATGCAGTGCTAGCACTGGACTGCCAAGCTAACATAAATGGAGTTAAACTGCTTCCAGATCTGAGTTGATGTGTGGTTACCTCTGGTAAAGCATGTATGGGCTTCTCCTTCATGTAACATACTTTCCCGACATAGTTTGTCTCCACAACATTACCCTAAGGCTGCTGCGTGTTTTAGTGCATTTTAGTTTTGGATAAATCAAGCCACAATGCAATTAGAGGCAGATGTAACTCTTCTTGCCCATGTTGCATAGACCTTGGAGCTGGGTACATTCTTGAGGGAAAGGAGGCTGGAGGCAGCCCATGGTCTCTTGCAGTAGATACATGTTTGGGAAAATTAGTGACATTTGTTAACTCTAAAGGAAGGCAGACATCCAGGGACAGAGCCAGGTACACACATTAGAGCCTAGGAATGAACTGAAGAATGTGAGCAGAGTCAGTGAAATCTGAGGATCCTTCATAGCACTAAGATAATCTACTGCTGCCACATACAAATATGGTCTTCACTGCTGAGTTGTGCATGTGTGCTTTACAGTGTCAGGTCCCTTGCATTTCCTGCCACTCCTTGGCTGGATCTCTGGTTACTGATCTGCTGCTACAAGTGCTAGGATTCATTTCCTGAAATAAATCTTTAGCTTTCTGGTTTGAATGGTTTACAACCTTGCTTCTCTCTGTGCTCCAACAACATTACTTCTGTTGTAATGACTCCTGTAAAGATATCATTTGAATAGTAATGTTTTATCAGTTTTACTTTTGCCTATTTTCCAGAATAATCCATTCTGTTATCTCACTTTTAGTTTTCAGCCTTTGAACATTTCTAAGCTTTAGTGTTTGTGCATAATGCAAAATCTTATTGCCACAGGAAAAGCAGCTTCTCCTCTCTATTTTTTTTTAATTTATTCATAATTAAAACTCTCATGTTAGTGACAGTTTTCAAATCTGACATGACATTTTTATAATCTAGTTAATAGCTCCAAAGGTTTTTCTGCATTGCAGCCTGGGAACTATGTAAACTAAGATAAAGAGAAAAAAGCATTGCCTCAACGTCACTTAATCATAAAGCTATGACTGAAGAATTATTATTGTTTTTATTACAGGAAAACTGCACTCCGGGTTTTTTGCCAAAAGCAGGTGATAGCTCTGTACATTCTGCACTGTAAGAATTAGCCCTTTCCTGCAGTTTGCTGTCACAGACAGATAAAATAATAGATTCACCGCCACTGCAAATATACCTGGCCTTGGTCCAAAGCTGGTGTTGAAGTTAATAGAATAATAGAACAGTTAGGGTTGGAAAGGACCTTAAGATCACCAAGTTCCAACACCCCTGCATGGGCAGAAGAAGATTCTGTAATGGGCTAGGGATCAGGCCCTTTACAAATATAACTGACTGACATACTTCCCTCCAATTTTTTCCATGCCTCTTGATGTTTTACACTGCAAGATCTTACATGCACAGACATGTCTGCACACCATGTGCTCAGCCTTGGCTACTGGAGACTAGGTACTAAATGGGAAGTTCTTTCTTTATAATGACTAAATTTTTAATGTTGTGTCTCTACAGTTAATTACTGAATTCTTATCCCTATATTGAGTTGGGATTAGTGGACTCCCTCAGCGCAAGGGCAGCTATGAAATGCATCACACGGGTAATCCATACATCTCATTTATCCCTTAGCAGAGATTCTCTTTGGCAGAGGCAGGCACAGACAATTCAGAATCTCCACAGAGCTCTACCTGCAGTAAAATAATATGGTTTGATGGCACAAAGGGCTGGTAACTCAAAGATCCATGCTGCTCTGTCATACTACTGTATCAAGGGAGGAGGGGAGTACTGAGGTTTGGCCTTATTTTTTAAGGTACATAGGGGCAAAAGAGGAGAGACCTGTATTTGGGAGTCCCACAGCTCCCATTGGAAAAGGATGGAATAAAGACTGAGGGTAGCGCATGGCCCAAAGGCACGTAACATTTAGAAGACAGGATTATGCATTCCTTATGCACTGACTACAGCCAGCTCCACTGGATCTTTTCTATGAGTGCAAGTAAACAGTGAGCTGAGCAGCATGCCTAGAGCTGGACTCCTGCAGCCAAATGATTTATAGCATATTTACTTTTCCTGGCCATCCAGCCAGCAGCCCCCTTTAAGCTGCCATCATTACTGTGTCACGGGAGAATCTATTATTGCTCCAATCTCTCACTCATTTTCACTCTGCTCTTCCTAATAATTGAGGGCCAGGCAGGATTCATCACACCAAGAGTTAGACTATCACAGAGTTCCTACAATGTCTGCCTCTACCAGGTGTCTTTGGCATGTAAATGGTTTCCTTGCACATGCTCAGGTGGCCCAAAATGTTCAGCTACCTGATACCTGTATTTGCTTAGTGTCTTATGTGACATGGAGAACTGGACAATTTGTCCCACCAGGAATCTTTCCCAGACCTGTGCAGAAGA
>JAVHNF010062966.1:22926-36287 GCA_034783455.1 Micropsitta finschii
AAGGCACTAACTTGGCATCCATCGCCAGCAGCCCACTGATGGTGGGCAGCAGTAGGTGGCCTGGAGGACCTGGGCAGCCTGCCCATGTTCTCCATCTGGGAGGAAGTGTGCACTGAGTGGAAGCATCTGCTGAAGGCCATCAGCAGCAGAGCATCATTGCCATCCTCAGTGTTGTAATTACTGTGCTGTAGTGTTCAGTCCTCATTATGTTCACCAGGTAAAACTCCCACTTTCTCCTTGGGTGAGGATTTAAATGCATTGGAGACCCTTTGGTGAGCAATGTTTTTGTAATCATAACTGGCACTCAGACCCCCAGGCTTCTGGCACAGAAAGGCAGAAGAGGCATCCATGAAACAGAGAGCTGTGCACGCGTGCTAACATACACCAGCCCTGCTACAATAGCACAGGGAGCGTTCATGTCCAGCCTTTCTCAAAACAATGAGGGGCTTTATGGACTTAATGGCTTTTTTTTGTTGTTGTTCATAGATGTTTCTGGTGGGTGAGAACACAGCACACCTTCTGCACCAGCTTCCTCCTGTCTCTTGGGTGCTGCTGAGTGCCAGGGAGATTTTCATGTCAGCCTTTATATCTGAAGAGAGCAAACATGTTTCTTTGTTCTCTTCTGTAGCTGCTTACAGCAACATGAGGAAAACATTACTGTTAAAGCATGAATGGCTGAAAAGCGTGGCGTTTTCCTAAGTTTTGTATCATTTACCTCAGACAACTACAAAGCCTGTGTCAGAGGCAGGAAAGAGTCTGGAAGACCTTATCTAAGTTCCATTCACAGTTTGAGAGTGAGTCTTCCTGCATAAAAGCCCTAGTGGGCAGTTCACTGGAGTCTCATAAATGAGAAAAAGTTGAAGAAAAGGTTGAAGGAAACAGAAAAAACAAATTGCAGAGGGAACAGAGGAAAAGCTGAAGAGCTTTGTGGAGATAGGAGATACATAGTCCTCAGATATACTTAACTGTTGACAAAAGACACCCTATAGCAGAAAAGGGGTACAGCTAACCCATGTCATCTACTGTTGGGTGACAAACTTGTCCACAGTCTTGGCTCTAGCCACCTTGAACCATCACTGTGAGCAGAGGTTGTGGTGCTTTCAAAGGTGCATGTGCTGTAGTCTTTGAGCTGTACTGTCATTCCTAGGCTATCCATCAGGGGCTTTCAGGGACCTGTCAGGCAGTACTTTATGTCAGTGGTATTTTCTAATTCAGAGTTGCAGTTCATGCTAGCCTGTGGTTCTTCAGTGGCTAATCCTCACCATGTTTTCAGTTCCAGAGTGCAGCGTTTTAATCACTGTCATGGAATGGATCATCTTATTGATGGTTCAACATCATTTGAGTTTCTTCCTGCAAGTTGCTATGCTCTTGCGTATTATCTAACTTTAAATGTAATTTGAAGGGGGACTGGAGCAGAAATGTGCTTGTTGTAAGGGAACAACTGTGTAATATGTTAAATAAATCTGGATGCTTCTTGGAGGCCTGAAATTTTATTGGGAAGTTAATGACTGTGTTTTCTTGTCCTCCCCCTTGGAAGCTCTGAAGCTAATGAAAAGTGCACTTCTAAATTGTTTTCCAGTTCACAAAACTCTTCCTGTCATTACCTTATCCAAAAGCCATGAGCTTCTCAAAGAAGGAGAAGAATTTGAAGTTACATGCACAATCACGGATGTGGACAGCAGTGTACAAGCTAGCTGGATTTCTCACAGAAGTGCAGTGAGTTCCTTTAATTGTATCACATATGCCTCAGCACAGTACGTAAACTCTCTGTAGATATTCACATACTTGTCTTGGATACCTGATGCTGTATCAGTTTGGATTTGTTGCATTTCCAAAGGTCCCACATCCCACAGACTGTCCTATGCCCGTGCAGATGGCTGGGAGGAAAAGCATCTGCATGGGCTTTTCCCCCCAAGCAGAAATTGAAGTTACGCTCTCCAGTGTAAAGTTTAGGTGACCTCTGTTGGGCTGCCTAAATACAGAAGCATGGAGTGCCTACACATCATATTGCAATCAATGGGAGCTGCAAATATCAACACATGGACTGCAAATTACATATTCTAGTCGTTATCATTAAGAGTAAAATACCTGCTAATTAACATGGGACTGTGTGTGACAGGAATAGTAGTAAGCATTTGCAGGAATGATTAATTCATTTAAATTACATGGTGTGCCTCACTAACTGGGGAAGTTCTGAAAAATGAACCAGTGAACTGGCTTCTGTCTGTAGTGACAGAAAAAGTTACTGCCTGTCATCACCAATTGAATTATTGGCAGGCTAAGTGTTCCAGTAGAGCTGATTACTGGCAGCATAGCTATTCTGCAGATGAGGGACAGAGAGATCCCCTCCCCTGGTCAGCCAGCGTGCTGCCAGCTCTGCCTTTGAAATGAGCAGCAGGCACTGGGTTGTTTCTAAGGGCGCTTCTTGGTCTTTTGGGTATATCCTGAAATTTCTATTAATTAAAAGCCCTTGTGAAGACCTATTAGTAACTTCTGCCATATATGATCCCATGCTAATTGACTGGTCTTTTACTGCTAATGGTGGCTACCAGAATATGTAATTCACAGTCCACGTGTCTGTGTGTGTATGGAAGAAAAGACTTCTGTGGTGCTGTGATGTCTGGATAAATCACATCTCCTCAGGCAGATAGCAAACAGGAGGCATGTTCCCTGGGGCTGGGTATGCCATGCTTAGCTAATCCACTGCCTCTGGCAGAACTGATGTTGCTAAGTGCACACTGCTCCAGAAATCCCACCTCGCAGCTCAAAAGGCTGGAGAGGTGTAAATGAAGGTGGCATGAGACAAGCAGATGGGGCTTTTGGTTCTTTGCCAAGGTCAACTGCAAGCCCTTCATCTGAGAACTTAATATGTTCCCTTACTTCCCTCCCTTTTCTTTGTTATGATATGATGAAACTGGGGCCCTCCCTTAAGTTTTTATGCTTTCTCACTTTTCACTTTTTAAGATCCATGAGGAAAATATTTTTGCCCAAATAAGTTTGACCCTTCTGTCCTTTCCGGTAAATAGTAGGCGATGCTATCTTTTAAATATTGACTTTCAAATTAAATTTTGTACTAAACCAGAATACATTAAATTCATGTTTAAATAGATGCAGAATTACGTTTTCTCCTGAATAGGTGGGTGGAAAAAATACAAACCACTTCTTCCTCGTATAACTGAAGTTATCACCACTTCTCAAAATTAGCAGACTTGTTATAAGCAAACACATCCATACAAAACAAACTTCATTTGTGATTATTGTAGCTCAACAGGAATCAGAATTGTGTTGAGAAGATTAAATTTATCTAGAAGCTCTTGGAACCTCAAGAACTGAGATAATCTTACTAGAAAATCATAACAAATTCAAGTCTGCATTTGGGTTAATCAATGTAAATGTATCAGTCTTTCCAACCACACTAAGCATTCTCAGAAAAACTAAAGTCAAGACATCAAGACATTTATTTCTTTCTATGCATACGTAGGCATAGAGTCATGATACAATTAATGCTTTGACAAGAGAATGAAGTTTCCACTTGCCTTTAAGTTTAAGAAATCTAGATTGCTGTGGACCAAGAGTCAGAGCGGGTACAAGAGGAAAACCTGCTGCTTGCAGGTCTCTGCTGTATGTCTGTGATCAGGAGATGCTCGGCCTCATGCCATAGAGCAACACAGGTTATAATGAAGCTGTAGCACCTTAAGTTCTCTCTTGTCATTCACTGGGAAGCAACCATTGGAGACTTCAGTGATTTTTAGGAACGACTTGAGTGGTGAACCTCACTTCAGAGTTGCAGTGACATTTTACGATAGCTGCAGCTTTTGAGCATTAGGAAAGTCAAGAGCCAGTGGCCATTTTGCATCAAGCCCCACAGTTAGAGTCATTGTTAGTGCAAGTAAAACATGTCAGTTCCTCACCATCATCAGCATTAGAAATGTAGACAGAGTGAGCTGGGTCTGATTTTGGGCACAACACCCTTTTCTACGCACACACACATGCACACACATTCTTGCTTTACACTGGAGCTTGAGGAGGAAAAAAAATAAGGGGAAGGAACAGGGCTTAGGAGAGGACATTATCTCCCAAAGACAGCTGATCACACACTTGTTTTGCATGGAGAGATTCTAGTGACAGGTTTGCCGTGCTGGCTTATTATTCCAGTTTAAAGTTATGAATATTAATATAGCAAAGTTATAATTACTTCTATTTTTAATTTATCTAGGAAAGATGCTGCATACACAGTGTTTTAGATGTTAATTGTTTTTTACCGACAGATTGTTACAAGCAAAAGCAGAAATTTGGGTGATTATGGATACGAAAGGAAATTAACATTGAACATCCGTTCAGTGGGAGTTAATGATTCTGGAGAATTCACATGCCAAGCAGAAAACCCATTCGGAAAAACCAATGCCACAGTAACCTTGAAAGCACTAGGTAAGTAGTTCTTGTGGAAATCTTAACATTTCTAAGAGCAGGAGTTGGAAAGTGAGAACACTGTGGAGCCATCCCTTCCATCTCCCTGATTTTCCCCAAATCGCAATGAGTAAAGTAGTTTTATTGAAGGGTTATTGCCAACTGGTACCATATGCGATGGCTTAGGAATGGTTGTGGTGTGGATGACTACTTTAATTTCCATAACCCTTTGTATGTTATTAGAATGTGATACTAGAACAACCACCCAGCAATGTTTCCATCGCTGGTTTGTCTCATCCTTCCTGGTTTAATTTTAAATTGAATCCAGTCTTAACGAAGCAAGTCATTTACCTTTGCCTGGTGCTATCCCTACACTTACGTAATTTGGCAGTACAAGCACGAAGCATATTTTTAATACCTACCTTCCGAGCACAGGAAATTTTGCTGACATCAGTGTGTCACTGTTGTTTATGTAGAAGCTTTACTTCTATTTAAAATAATGCTGTGAGGAGCGTTGTAGTGTGCATAGACAGTATGAAATTGTTCCGGTGCTCACCCCGTCGTATACCCACTATCCATCATTTCCACGGGTTTTGGATCATATCCCTTAACAATGAGCAAAATCCCTCTCTCCTCTTGTTTAGTAACAGGCTTGGTTAGAGTCTGCTGTATATAATCCTTTCGGATTTTAAAGCTGCTAAAACGTGCTGATTTGATAAATTAAGGACAATTAAGAACATATTGGTGTAGTTAATAAGATTATTCTGAAGAAGTCTGCATAGTTGGCTACAACTGTTTCAGTTCCTTATCATTCAAGGGTGTAGTAACTGAGGGAAGTCTTGGATCCTTTTTCCTTTTTAGATCTGTTTTTTGGTCACACAGATACTCGTTGCTTGGTTTGCTTTCTCTGTTAAATTAAAGAAAACAGAAGTGTTTGACCTGTGTGCGTCAGAGCAGCAGCGGTTTGAGTGTCCTTAACCATGATCTGCCATTCAGGGGGGTAGGGCTCAATGTTGAGGATGTTTCCTCACTTTTTCACAGGAGAGACAAAATTCATACGTGACAGAGGAAAACAGCAGGAAGTATGAAACAAAATCTTTTCCCCAAAGGGAACAATATGAAAGCTTTTATTATAAGAGGAGGGAAGTTTTTAACTACAGAAATTATTAGGACTACGACTGCATGTGCAAATGTGGCTTTAAAAAGGGTTGACTTAAGGTCTGGGGACTTAAATAAAGCACAGCCTTATAAAAAGTAGAAAATAAAGTAACAAGCTTGTGTTTAGTAAAATGCAAAGTTTGTATTTAATAAAAAATGCCAGAGAAAAGCTGGAATCTTTCCTTTTCAAGGTACTTTTCTCTCCCACCCTCTCAAATTTGACTTAAAATAAAATAAACTCTACCTTCTGGATGCTTTTCACCATTCATTGTCAAACTGACTATATTTATCTGATCTGTGCCAGTGCTCAGGGTGCTGGGAAGTGTATGTTGTGTACTGGAGAGATCCTGGGATTGTATCAGATCCTAAATCACTGTGGCTTTAACATTTTCCAAAAGTTTTACAGGAAATAATGGTATATTTGGTAAATTTCCTAATTACTTTTTTTAATAGTTAATTTAACTGTAAACAGTTCCCAGAACCTTGTTTCAGGGACGGATAGCAAAATCATAAAACTTTATTAGCAGACTCCTGGGTCCAATTTAGAATCTAGGTTTATACAGAAAATAGAAGAAAACTGAATGAAATAAAATACTTCAGTTTTCAGATAAAAATCTTTTTCTCTTTCCTAATGATGGGGAGCATTTTAGAGCATACCTGCCTGCTGTGAGTTTACTTCATCCTTTCTTCTCCAAAGCATCTGTCAAGTGCTCTGGCAGCTCCATATGCTTTCACCAAGCCCCACTGGCTCTGGTTTTCCTGAGCTCAGGTGCCCAGCTGGTCATAGCAGTTTGATTACTAGAAAGTGGGAAGAAGCAGCGATCTGAGATTGACTTTTGATCTAAATTCAAGCTCTCTCAGTAAATGTGTTTTCTTGTAATTGCAGTCTGCCTGTCAAAACTGATAATTCCTATATGAATTTGTGTAATGGGACTGAAAAATGTGTCTTTTCAAAGTGAATAATCCTGAAGCTGATGAGTTTATTAATGAAATTAAAAATACTGCAGTAAGGATGCTGTTCCACATGATATTATGGAACAGAACTGCATAATGATAAATGATATTTACCAAATAAAACATTAAGACCCAGAAGTAGATGAACAGAAATGCTTTAGTTTAAGACAATTCATATCCAGGCCTGTGGACTTACCATGGTTTTGTCTAATTACAGTTTTTAATAGATTCATTTGTGATGTCATTCTTAATTACAATTGACAAAGAAACCTCAAATACTCTAGTGTATTGTCATAAATGATCAATTTATCTTGTTTTCTTAGTGTTTCTTTCATATCAGAGTTAGCAACTCTTGAGTTTTTGAAAAATATAAATACTTGAGTAGTCAAACACGTGCTTGCCTTTTTCCAAAAGCAAAAAGGGGGCATTTGTCACCATAAGATGGAATTATTTCTGTTAAGGCACTCAAGACTACTTTTATGTCCTGTGTCTCATTGCTGTATAAAGGTTCAAGTTCTGCTTTGTAGATAAGGTTTCCTCTTTCACAGTTATCTGGATGCTTGATCTCTGATCTCGAAGTAGTCTAAGTGTGGTTGGTGTACTGACAATCCTCTAAATGGCCCTAAAAATGTTTTTCTTCTCTTCTTATGGCCATCAGTTAAAGGATTTGTCCGTTTGTTTGCAACAATGAATACCACAATAGATATAAATGCAGGACAAAATGGAAATTTAACAGTTGAATATGAGGCATATCCAAAACCGAAGGAAGAACTCTGGATGTACATGAATGAAACATTACAGAATTCATCGGACCATTATGTCAAGTTCAAGACTGTGGGCAGTAACAGGTAACATGAGTGACTGTAGGTGCTATAGATTTCACTTTGGAACAGCAACCTAGAATCTGCTCTGGAAAGCTCTGGTGAGAAAACTGTGATTATAAAAGATGTTGTAGTATGCATGGCTTACTACAGTAACTGGTGCAAAGTCTGCTAACTTAGACTTGGAATAGCGTTTAGCTAACCACACCATCTGTGGACAGGTGTGCCCATGAGATGCCATCCTGCCCAATAAGAAAAACCAAGAATATAAAGTTGTTTGCCCACTACCACAGCAGAACCCAGTGCTCTAGGCAAATGCTTATGCTTTTAATTAGTCTTCTGAGCCATGGTTCTCCAAAAATCCAGTGAAATACCTAGCACCTGTGGCCTGGGTTGTGTACCTGGGTTCCCCCTTCAGCAAGAAAAGGAGGAGGCCGTGGTGAGTGCATGAGGTCTGAGCCTGATGCTGAGCTGTCACCCGGCTACAAATCTGGGTGTTAGAAGTGACAGAACTTCTGGACACTGTAGCACAAGAGCCGTTGTAATGCAAGGTTAGAGTGTCTGCATGGAAAGTGTCTGCAGAAGACAGTATGCTAGTGATTCACTTCTCAGCTTTTGCGTAGCAATTGCCTGTTCACTGCAAGTTGTGAGCATCAGTAATGCTTAGTTTTTTTCTTTACAGTTATACAAGTGAACTTCACCTTACCCGATTAAAAGGAACAGAAGGAGGCATTTACACGTTTTTTGTGTCCAATTCTGATGCCAGCTCCTCTGTAACATTTAATGTCTATGTGAAAAGTAAGTAAAGTGAACAGTCTGAAATATTTCATTATCATAGTCATTGTATTTTACACAACATAATGTATGCACAAGATGTCACAGTGTGGTTCAGCATATGAAAGGCTTTCTGAAATAAAGCACATGCTGGAAAACTATTTAAATGTCAAGATATAAAAGTGCAGCATACTTACACAAATCCACCTACTATCCAGCGTGACCTTACATTCTAGCGAGCATATTCCAGAGGTTACCAGAGAGCAGCTAGATACAGGAAATAAACTTCAGCACCTGAAAACAAGATCTGAAATAGAAGCATAAACCTTTGATAATTTAAGGTGGAGCAAGATATACAGGGATTATAATTTGCATTTTTGGCAGCACAGTTAAGCTATTATTCATCTTTAATTTGCTTGAGTTGGATGCAGAGTTTGAACGCTTGTCAAGAGAATTATTCGCTTGTGCCTTTTGGCACCTAAATAGTTTTGTATAATAATATAGATCACCATTGTTTTAGAAAAATCCGCATAACTTTACAGATGTGTGTGCTGTCATCTTTGGGACATGCTTGTTAAAAAAGATCATCAGTCTCAGTTCCAAACAGCGTTCTTCAAGACAGAAGCTAAACGTCAAAATTAATTCAATCAAACCTTCAGGAAGTCCTGTCCTTCTTAGCAGAGCCATCCTGTTAGAGCGTTTCGGGCTCTCAGCAGACAAATATTGGCAGCTGCTAAAGGCCAGGCTTAAGGAAAATTAAACTAGGAGGGAACTGCATGCAAACTGGAGAAACTAGGGTGAGGTAGGCAATGATGCCTTCAAGCCCAGCAGGAGGAAGTGTGTAGAAAGTGAGTGAATGTGCTGCAAATAGTTCTGTGTGGCTGCTATGCTTTAGCAGCCATGTGTCCTTCTGCAGGCGTTAGGTTTATGCAGAGGACTGCTGAGGCTTCCACAAACACACAAAATCCTAGATATTGTTTTCTGAATTCTTCTCATTTACCACTGAAGGTCATCACTTGCAGTTTCACTGATAGCAATGCCATAGCTTGGGTCTAGAAATGTCAACTGGGCTTCTTTCAGAACATGGCATTTCTTTCTTCATCTGTGAATGGTGTCATTTGTATCCTTGTGCTTTTCTATTTCCCAGCTGTGATTTTTGAGGTGAGGGCTCTGGTGACTTCAGATATCCTTTGTCTCAATGGATGAGTCTGGGTTACAGTCACAAGGGATAATTTTACTATTTTACAGATTAGTGGAGCAAATTGTTGAGCCAGAATTTAATTTCTGGGAAGGAATGTGAGAATTTGCAGGTTTCCTGTGGAACTGCCGATTCACATGGGGCTGGATGGTGGGTTTTGACATGTGAGTGCTTGGAGTGAGGGGCTGTTCATGGTCTTTCCAGCTCTCCCAGGCTCTGCAGGCTGTTCGGGAGCAATCTAGTCACAAGAACTGAAAAAACCCAACCCACAGTTTTGTCATTGTCAGGTGTCAGTTCTTGGTGCAGTGCTCCATGTTGTCACTTTTCAGGAATGTGCTACTGAATGAAAGCTGAAAACCCCTATAGATGTTGGTTAATAAACCAGACTAGGAAGAGCATGGTAAAGCTTGAGGATGGTCAAGGCAAGAGGGAGGATAGACAGTTTAGTTCTTCTGATTGGCTTGTCCATACAAACGTCAGTATTTAAGGCTTCTTCCCTCTTCCTTCAGCTACTGGCCTTGTAAGTAGTAAGATCAGTCTTGTCATGCAATGAGCACATTTAAGCAGAGTTCTCATCACCATGCACTGTGGCTTTGATTGGACTGCAGCCATTGCTGAAAAAGGTAGATTTGACACACTTGACTCAAAAAGAGGGTTTTTTTTGGTGTTTTGACTAAGCTCCTGAAAATATTTCTTCATTTTGAAAAGAAGAAATGAAATAGATTGATCCTTCTGGGGGCTGTTTTTAAGAAAAATAACCTGCTTTTATTGGTTTATAAAATGCTTATCATTTAGGTTTGAAATACAAACTGCATGACAACATACTGTATTATCTGACATAGCAGACTAACTGCCAAAGGTCAGCCATGTGTGATGGGTCAGATCCTGATGTAATGATGCATCCTGACCTGGTGCTGTTGTCAGTGGGGATTTCGCATAACTTGCTGGGATATAGCTTGTGATGTTTACATGCCTTGGGCAAGTAATCAGCAGAAAGTAATCAAACAGGTAAAACAGGATTCGTAATCAGGAGAGTGTCTTCACATAAACAAAAAGCAATGCTGAAGCATTTGCTGAAAGAACCCAGTGCAGAAATACTTGCCTTGGTTTTAAACACATTTAGCAATTGCATATGCTAATCTGAAACAATACAAAATTGCTTTAAAAAAAAAAAGTAGTAATTTATAGTAAATGTAACATAAAGTAAGGAAGAAAGGAGCTCTGAAATTAGGAGCCAAATAGAAAATTACGGCTTGACAAGTAGCATGCTGAATGGAGTTACATTTAAGAATTTGTAGAAATCTCCAGAGTGGCAAAGTACAGTGAATCTACCAACTGGTAGAAGTATATTCCAACTAGTATCTGAGTTTAGTGCAAAATAATATCTGAGCTTAATTATAGTCAGCAAAATATTATCTATGCAGTTGCTTATGCTTCAAAGAGAAAACTGGTATTACAGATCGCGTGAAACCAAGCTCAGCGGTTTTTCCTGTCACTGGACTATGCAGTGAACAAATGAGGAGTCACCATGATACTATAGAAAGATTTATTCCCATCTAGAAAATGTAGCTGCAGGAGGAAAGCCCTATCTCTTTGTCTGTGATGACAGACAATACTTATTCAGTGTTACTTCTTAGCCATTCACTTTGTTAACAATGAAGAAAAGGAAATCGGTAATAGAAAGCAATTAAATGCACAACGTTATCATACAGAGCACTGAATTAAAGTAGGAGTGGCCTTTTATAGATTATGTTTGATACATTCAAAATCATTAATAAAAGCTGAAAAGCAGTTAATAAGCTTTATAAAATTAGAAGTTTTAAGACATATAATGACTGATTATGGATGGCAATATGCATATATACTGAGCAATGTAATGAAACGTTAAATATTTAAAGGGTTAAAGCCAAAACAGTAAGCAAAGTCTAGTCATTAAGAGCCTGTCTGATACCAGGGTTAATGAGGCAGTGAAAGTCATAAAATCTAGCACAGTAAAATCTCTTTTAAAAAGAAGGTGCTTGGTGACAGCTTGGCATCTCTTTGCAAAAGCCAGTTCACCTTTGCTCCAGCATCCCCTGGAGCACCTGTGCTGGTGAGTGAGGAAGATGCTCTGGCTGCCAGGAAGGGGTGCAGATGCAGTGATATGTGTGTGGCCTGAGGTGGCAAATGGCACAGCCCGGGGGGATGGCAGTAGCAGCCGCCTCAGTCCCCTTGGATACTGGCTGCAGGAGCTCTTTGTTGCCAAGAGTGCAATGCATCCCTTAATTTCTCTGTGCCAGGGAAGCTTGGGAACCCTCCGTGCTGGTGGGCTCATCACGCTAATTACCACATCACAGCGTTTCACTAGGCACATCACATGTAGTGGTATTCTCGGGTCCACTGTTCTCACCAGCTTGCTGCAGCTCAGCTTCCCATGGCACCAGGGCTGGACCACTCCTCCTTGGCTGCCAAAGGCGTTATCCCTGAATGGCTTCATGTCCCCCTCTGCTGTTGCAGGATAAGCCCACATGGGCTTATGGCCACATAGACTGACTTTTATTGCACTAGGTTTTTACACCAGAAGAAGCCTGACTAACATGGACATTTTTGTTTCACTCAAAGTCAGAAGATGGTAATCTGTGGTAGAAGATGGGAGCCCAGCTCTGGCACGATATTTTTTTTCTGCAGCTTAACATTCATATTCCTCTTATATTTGACTTTTAATTTCTCTCGTTTCTTGAGTTACATTGTGTTACAGCATTGCCTAAAATATAGCATATACCTAAACAAATTGAATGTGGGCAGTGATGATCTAATTACAATTTCGCAATCCAGCCAGTTTCAGAAATGTGAATTTTGTGTATTCCAAGAGCACTGAGACTGGGTGAAATACTGTGTGCTCTCAGAAAGTTCCTCACCAAATGGGTAATGCTGAAAATCCGTCTCAACATTTTGCAACAGTGTGTGATTCTTGGTAGTTTGCATAAAACACAACATGCAGATTTAGAAATGAAAGAACATTTGGTTCCCGTAACATGAGTCATGAGGATATGCTATGTGATTGAGAATATATATGTGCTTTATTACCTCTAATTTAATCAGCAAGTAGAATACTCATTAAAAACTAACGCTGTGCAATCTTTGTACGTGGATTTTATCAGAAATAAACTCGTGTTTTCCCACTGTAGTCTGTGCATCTTTACTATTTTCTAGTGTGTTGGAAGTTCATGTTACATTCCTGTAAAGTCATATTAATTGATAGTGGACTTGTAATCTCATACATGTCAAGTGAGCAGTGTCATTGCAATATAGTCTGGTTTCTCCATTAACTTCTTTTTGGGTGATTTTGCAAGGAAGCTAAGGTAATATTGTGGGAAATAAGGCCTTTAATTCAAGTTTCACTGAGAAAAACAGCTTGCTGTGTTGACAGTGCCCTTTGCTGAAGCCTATGACAATGGACTCTGAAGTCCATTTGATCATTCTAGTTTCCTGCCATACTTGAAACAGCAGCTCCTGACCCAAGTGCAGGACTAGCTCTGGTGCAGGATGTGGCAGGAAGCATTGGCTGCCTGGATTGCTTTCTAAATTACCAAAGTAATCATGAATTATCATTTGTAAAGTTAATATGTTCAGCTAAATACTAGCTTCCTCTGCGTGCAGTGTGTCAGAGAGTCAGGCAGTCGGGCACTTTGGTAGCAGTATCTTAGAGGGACATACGTCCTCTGTGGGGACTGGGAGGTGTGCGCTGGTTGCACTGTAGTTCCTTTTCTGGTTGCGGTGTAATATGCAATAGACAGGGCAGACGTAAGAGAGATGTGGTTTGACAGATTTAGTATGCTTGTAACTGTGAAGAAACTGTCCTTTTTACAAGCAGGTAAAGTCGTGCTGTGCAGGAATGGGAACTACACTGTTGTTCTTTGGCTGTTTAAGCTTTGAGCTTTGCTGGTTTAGGATCTTTCATCAAACCAAACAGTGGAGTTAGGTATTCTTCCAAAATCCAGCCCACGCTTTCAGTGTAAGATCTGATATTTTCACAGATGGTCAGTGCTTGCAGGACACTGATTCAGACC
>JAVHNF010062966.1:36387-46567 GCA_034783455.1 Micropsitta finschii
GGACACTGATTCAGACCTGAACACACTTGAGCACGCAAAGCTCTGTTCACCTAAGTAATTCCACAGATAATGATGCACCCAAGTTGCTGGGGTGAAATGTGAATGTCAGTGCAGATTCTGTGTACACTTAATGTGTGACCTCTATTTTTGTTTATTGCAGCAAAACCTGAGATTCTCACTTTGGATATGCTTAGCAATGGTATTCTCCAGTGCGTAGCAGCTGGATTCCCAGCCCCTACCATATACTGGTATTTTTGCCCAGGAACTGAACAGAGGTGAGTTAAGTAAACCAAAGTCTCCAAGGTTATTCTAGATGCAACACACCCATTTATAATTAAAAATTAAGAACATAAAATGACTTGATAACACTTACGTTCAAATATTGCATTGCTTTTTTCATCATTGTGGCATTGCATTATTTGCAGCAGTTTGATGGGTACGTTTCATTATTCTCCTTTACATGCTGTCCTTGAAAGGGGAATAACCAGCACTTTCTGCCACAGACAAGTAAAAGCCAAACTTTCTCTCTGCTGCAAGCTAGCTAAGATTTGCATCAGTTTGGCCCCAGATGACACATTCTGTATGCAGTTTCACAGAATGACAGTCACAGAATCACTTGCAAATATGGCTGTTATCTTCTGTTTATTGTGTAATGATGTAATTTTTCAAGACATAAAGTAATTAGGTTTCTATTCACATGAAGTGTATGACAAGTAAACAAGAGTGAAGTTATTATGAATATAACCTGATGTGTAGATACCACACTTCTAAAAAGACTGTAGAGTTTCATTGTGAAGTGAGCATTTCTGAAGAACGTTTTAAGGTTTTGGTTGAATTCCACTGTGGATGTAGATGTCGTACTAGCAAGTCAAGTGTGCAGTCTCACCTATGTAATTAGATCTCTGTCTAAAATAATTGTTATTTCCTTGATTTTTTTTAAATAGTACTCTTTTCTCTTGTCTTACCTGTGTCCTCATGTAGGATGTAACATACAAAAGAGAGGCAGAATCTTGAGAGAGCAGTACTGGTTATTTTCTGGCTGCATATAAGCCTGATGGTATTGTGCGTACATTGTGGAATATTTTTTGTGTGCTGTAATAAAATTATGTCCACTAATTGGACTTACAGACCTGTAGGTATCTAGCCAAAAGCAAACACAAAGACCTCATGGTGTCCAGTTGGGTCAGGCTTGATGTACGTATCCTTTTCACCCACTATATAGAAGACAGTGAGACATCATGAGCAGGCTAAGTTTCAAAGATAAGATGGTCAGCTGAACCCCTGTGTAGAGCAGTGTTGTTCAGTTACTGACGCTCTGGCAGTGACTGTCTGCCTCAACAGCAGGATCTGTCATCCATTCCATGGCAGGTAACTGTCCGTATTGTTTCTCTTAGGTGTTTTGATTCACCAGCAATATCCCCCATGAATGTCAGTTACACAAATTCATCAGTGCCATCATTTGAACGAATCCTGGTTGAAAGCACCATTAACGCCAGCATGTTCAGGAGCACTGGCACTGTGTGCTGCGAGGCCTCTAGCAATGGGGACAAGAGCTCTGCTTTTTTCAACTTTGCTATTAAAGGTAATGGCTGGAGTGAATGAGACCATAAAATGTGAGTGCCATTCAGCTCTTTCCGTTAGAAGATTTTAAGTTCTTTACCTTTGCCATAAAGCCGTTTGCAGTACTGTGGCTGATCATATGATGACGTATTACACTGCATGCTCTGCCTGTCAAAGTGTTTCTTTTTTCAGTCTAAGTTTTTCAATGAATATTATGGTATCATCTTTTTATGGCTCCAGATAAGCAGCACGGTAGGTAGCTGGTTGTCTTCTGTCTGTGCAGCACAGGGGCAAACCACCTCCAGTATTACACTGTCTTTCCCTCTCTCCCTCCCTCTTCCTGTTGTCTGTTTTGACTCTTTAGTCCATCACTTCTTTTCCAAGGGTTCTAAATGTTTTTACAATGTCTCAGAATTCTGAAATGTTTTTACAATGTCTTAGGAAAAATGCAGTCCTGAAGTTCCCTGGAGCCTAAGGGCCCTGCTGCTGTAAAAGAAGTAACAACATGCTGCAAAAGGACTTATAAGTTTTGTAGAAGTATTTGTGGGTTTGTGGGGGAAGAAAAGCACTAGAACATAGATGACTTGAAATGTGCTTGTAAATCTGTGCCCTTTGCAGAATCAAATGTTCTTCTGCTTCTTTTTTCTCTGTTACACCCAGATATAACATATAAACAAATAAGCCAGATTTGGGGCAGATGGGTTTTACTGGAATGGTAATCCTTCGCTACTTGTCACAACCTCTATGCGTAAAGACTGTGCTGTAGAGATCATATGTGAGAGAAAAAAAAGAGAAGAAATTAGGACTTCAAAAAAAAGCTTTCTTTAACCTAACTTGACTGAGATCATGCAAGTCTGTTGCATCAATCAATCGTGCCTTCTGATTATTGAAGCTGAGACTCCTTACGCAACTAACCGGATAGTTTCTGTGCCAACTCTGTCCCCCACAGCTCATTCAGGAAAGCTGTTCTGGTGTACCTGGAGCACATCCAGGAAAGTCAAAAAACAAGTCATGTTGCACAAGGAAGAACCAAGGAAAGGTTTTCACCTGCATCTTTTTAATACAGTTTTTTAGTACTGAAGCAGAATTTTCTGTTTCTTTCCAGAACAAATCCGTACCCATACCCTTTTCACCCCTTTACTAATTGCATTTGGAGTTGCTGCAGGACTGATGTGCATCATAGTCGTGGTTCTGGTATACATATACTTGCAGGTAAGACCAGAAGCCCCTCTGCTTGAGTTAGGAAAGTGTGTGAGCTGCCTGTGGAGGCTTCAGGAGTGACAGCTGTGCTCCTTCTTTTCCAGAAACCCAAATATGAAGTTCAGTGGAAAGTTGTTGAAGAAATAAATGGAAACAACTATGTATACATAGACCCAACGCAACTTCCTTATGATAACAAATGGGAATTTCCTAGAAACCGATTGAGTTTTGGTTAGTTTAGATTTCTTTAACTTCATCTGCAAGATGAAAACTTCGTGTCTCATATGAGACTTTGGTCAAACACGGGAGGGTTTTGTCAAGACCTGCAATAATGCAGATAGTGATAATTGCTCATGCTTACCTTGGGACAAAAAGCAAGCAGGCATATCTACAATAGCTTCCCTGATATCAAGATGAAATATTGAACCCTTCAAGAAGTGCTGCAAGTTGTTACAGAGGTTTGATGGTTGTTTTTTTTTTTTTGTTTATTAGGTAAAACCCTTGGTGCTGGAGCTTTTGGAAAAGTTGTTGAAGCCACTGCTTATGGTCTATTTAAATCTGATGCTGCTATGACAGTAGCAGTAAAGATGTTGAAAAGTAAGTTGCTTTAATATACTGTACAATTTTTCTCACTTCCTTGTGGTCAGTGTGTTACATACTGAATGTTGTGCTTTGCCTTGCAGCAAGTGCCCATTTAACAGAAAGAGAAGCCTTGATGTCAGAGCTTAAAGTGCTGAGTTACCTTGGAAACCACATTAATATCGTGAATCTTCTTGGAGCTTGCACTATTGGAGGTGGGATTATCAGCAGATTATTGATTATTTCTGTTCCTTCTTTTATTGCCAGAAGGAGGAACCCTGTGAAGAAGAATCCAGTGCTGCAAAGTCTAGGAATCTTAAATACATTTCTTGTTTAGGCAGGTCGCAGATCATCACGACTATCACCTGTGAATTGCTGAACCTACGTTTTAGGCTCATCCTAAAACCAGTAATGAGACCACTGTAGCTGCAGCTAAATAGGAAGGTTGCTGTTACTGTCTTCCATGTGAGCCACTGTGTGCTTTCTTCTTGAGAGAAGAAAATGCAAAAACGCAGGGCATAAGTTTTTTCCTTAAGCACACTGTTTCTCACTAATGAGAAGAGATACGTGAGCTGGTTCCTTGGTGTCCAAGGTGAAGTCAACATGCCTGTCTTGTATAGTCTTCTAGCCTTCTGTTAGAACTGTAAATGTGTCTATTAAGGCACCACTGAAATTACAAACTCCCAAGCAGCAGAAAGTTGAGAAAATGCTTTTCTAAATAAACTATTGCGCAACACAAAGGCGTCACTTTTAATGTTAACTTTAAAAGTTTGTTTTCATACATAGTAAAAGCTACAAAACAGCTGAAATGTCGATACGGAGTGATACAGTCCTGTATTTTTAATTTATGTGCATTTTAATATGAAAGATGGTGTTGCTTCTTACACAAATATTTGCTTTTTAAGTTTTGCTTCGTTTTTCAAAGAAGAGGAGCTTGTAAAAATTCACAGATTTACATGGATGCAAAACATTTCTCACTTTCACATTTAATGATTTAAAAGTAGGATGAAACCATTTTAAGCAGGCGACAAAGTAGACTCACTGGCCTGAATGTGTGTCTGTCTCAGATGAAAATACACGGCATCTGTAAGAAAATCACACCACAAACACTGCATTTGCTACTATGAAAGCTGTAATTTTTAACTGCAGAAAAATGGAAATAAACTAGTGAGGTTAGGAAATGGTGGTAGAGAATAACCTTACAGATGAAATAACGCGTAGTGCAATTACACATTCAAGGGCTATAGCTGGAGTCATTCACTCAGAAAACATATATTTGATCTATAAACATCCGTGCTGGAGATGACTTGATTCTCCTTTCTGATTTCATTTTAATATTCTAAGACCTTGTGCAATGTAGCTTTCTGTCGCAGCAGGCTGTTCTGTTTGAATGATTTTTCCTATTATACTGCAGAATATAACACTCTACATCATTTCCAAAACATTACTGAAGGAGTGTGAAGCTCTACTGTAAACAGAAGTGAATCAAAAGGATTAATGTTTGAAGCTTGAATTACTCTAACATTTGGAGCAAATAACTTCCTTCAGGAAGTGAGCAAAATCAAACAGATGTGTCTGGCCAGAAACATTATCACATGAAGAAATAGAAAAAGACCTTATTTGTTTAATTTTTGTACAATGCAATGCTATTGAGGGGGGTGGAGGCAAATTAATTGGGAGCAACACAGCTTTAGTTGGACCATAGTTGCCAATCTGTGAAAGAAGAAGATGCTGTGTTACTTTTCTATAACTTCTCAAGTCTAGACAGTGCTAGGCAGTGTGATTTTTAATAGCCCAGTTTGTGCGCTTGGCTGAATGCTATCTTTATGCAGGGCTTTCTGCTTTAAAAACAATACTCATCTGCAAACCTCGTGTGCATCCGCAGGTCCCACTCTAGTCATCACAGAATATTGCTGCTATGGCGATCTTTTAAATTTTCTGAGACGGAAACGAGATTCATTTATTTGTCCAAAACATGAAGAACACACAGAAACAGCAGTTTACGAGAACCTTTTGCATCAGGCAGAGCCTGCAGCGTAAGTATGATCTGCTGAAACGTCCTTGTGTTTTTAGAAGATTGAGGAGGAGATAACAAAGTTTTTTAGGGGTAAGAGATGTGGAGAAACCTTCCATACAGCTGGCTTTAAAGAATCTTTGCTGGGCAAGGAAACAATTTAATTAAAGAGACGATTTGTACAGTGAGTGGTGTACTCTAACAAAGCGCGATTGATTGTACACACTCTGTTTTACTTTATCAACTTTCCTATAGTTATTTCATGCAACTCCTTGGCTCCAGTCTTTGTACGTATTTGTGTTTATCGTTCCTGTTAAACATTGGCAGTGCTCATTTAGCAGCTTGAATGACAATTCCCCCAGTGTTGGGGTGTTAATACTCTGAGGTCGCCTCAGTCCCTGCCTTCAGAAGTGACTTCTTACAAAATCAAGCCCGTGCATTACAGTGTTAGAGGCAAGCTGCCACCGATAGAGCTCACTAGATTTTGCATTGACACGGCCTGTGTCATGATTCTGAGATTGCTCTTGTACTTTGTTTTTTTAACATTTACTTCATCTGTGTATTTTTAACACTCTGTTTTAGATACCAGCCCAGGGCTCTTTCCAAATACGTTTCCAAGCAGATTTCCTGCTCACTCCTTCCCTTTGCAAAGTGAGGGGAGACATAATTTGCCAAAACTGATGGGCTGTTGCAGTACCTACCCATTTTTATTTTTAGTCTGTTTATTGCCCCAGTGGGACCATTACTTTGTTTTGGCAAACACAAAAGAACCAGGCAGACCCTTAGGAGGTGGTAAAGTCCTTTGTCCCATCAAACTGTAGTACTGGTGCAGCTGTTTGTGCCATGGATGGCTGGTAATGACCCAGAGAGGCTGGGACTACTGACCTGATGAATATAAAGCTGTGAGTTGCTATTGAAGGTGTGTCCTCTTTTCAGTGAAGGAACCTCACTGAGCACAATTCACAAGTTGAGGTATAAACAGCAGAGTATTTACCAAAATCTCATGTTAGTATTTACTGTAAAGTTGCAGCTGCTAAATGGATCAGATGTGTTTCTGCTGGTGACTAAAACTATTGGTAATCTCATTACTCCTTTCCATGTTAGCCCTGTGGCCGCATTTATTGTTCATAAACTAAAACAGATATTTCAGGCTAAGGAAGGGCTATGTGTATGAGTTCTAATGGCAATGAAGTGAAAAATGCCAAAGTACATCCATAATTTCTAAAGGTGCCCAACTGTGTATTTATAAACCATATAGGATAAAAATCTGTACATTTGAACTATATATAGCAGTAAGAAAACTTAAAAAATGTAGCAGATGGCTGTCCTAAGCCTCGACTTCTTCAAAATACATGTGGATCCTCTATGGTACTTGGGAACCGCAGAATTTAACATTTTTTATCATTTATCTTCTGCATTTTAATTGCCACTTGAGTTGTTGAAATATTCTGGTAGAAGTTGGCCTAAGCAGAAGAAGGAAGCACTAGCAAATCCTGTGAAACATCTGGATGTTAATTTACAGAGAGCGAAGTCTATATAAACAGTGTATGTACAAAAGGTTTTGTTTGCTCACCTGAGCCAAACTCCAAACTTTGAGATGTATCATTAGCTGTACTGAGAAACTCTACAGGCCTTTCCGCATCTTTTTTTACACCCCCATGAGTTTCCAATATACCAATCATTTGTAAAGCATTATATTTAGAAGGTTGGAGTAACCTTGGCTTTTTGTTTGGATGCCTTTTGAGACCTTGTTCACTAAACTATGTTTCATTTCATCTGCTGCCTCTACAGTGATGTTGCCAATGAGTACATGGACATGAAACCAGGAGTGTCATATGCAGTCCCACCAAAACCTGATAAAAAAAGACCAGTGAAGTCTGGTAAGTACATTGATAAGGAATTCTCTTTGCCTGTGGAAGTGCAGAGAGAGGGGGCTTCATGGAATTTTTCAGTTTTATCAGACATTTGTCTCACAGACGAGGACGATTAAAATTCATTAACTGATATGGAAAGGCTTGAGAAAGAACAGTATGCTGAATTACAGTGTCTCATGTTTCTCCAAATTTAAATGGAGTATCAGAATTATTTTCTACTTTTTGGTGTTGGGCTGTTTATGTAACTCTAATCTGGTACTTATTTAGATCATTGTTTTATTTAACATTAAGACAATTCTGTTTCTAAATTATTATACTTGCTCTACTCAAAAGCTGTTGTTCATATTGTGTAGGATCCTACACCGATCAGGATGTTACTCTTTCTGTGTCAGAAGATGATGAACTTGCTCTAGATGTTGAAGATTTACTAAGCTTTTCCTACCAGGTGGCAAAGGGCATGAGCTTCCTTGCCTCCAAAAATGTAAGTTAAGAATTTTTCAGAGCTGGACTGAATCGGTAGATTTCTGATGTCCTCTAGCATCACTTTCAGTGTTTTAATGTGATCCGTGTGTTTAAATGCTGAATATTTCTGTGTTGCTTTCAACAAGCACTGCAAACTGACATGCTCTTTCTTGTACATGCAGCTTTGGCTAATGTTGGAGTTCTGTACTGTGCTCATTGGCCAAAAGTGGAGGTTTACATCCCATAAAACAGAATACAGGGTGCACAGTAGTCAATGTTAAGCAGTGCTATTGCACATCCACAGTTAAGGCTAGTACAGTCAGTGGCCTTGCTCATGAACAGAAACTAGTCATAGAAATGTCAAGAGAAGAGACAGAAGGGAGGAATTGCAGCGTAGTATGTTTGCTGCACCCCGAGACTTAACTGATTAATAATATCATGTGCTGGGAGATGGCAGGTACAGCAAAACCCTGCTGAGCTTGGTTGGTGCCTCTTATGGATTTGATCTCAACCCCTTCCTTGTTTCCTGGAGCACACAAAACTCCTGATGGCTTTGGAGGCAGTGAATGGAAACCTCGAGGAGTTATTTCTTCAGTCTTCTCTGGTGCATGGAAATTAAATGGAATTCAGGAAAAAAATGGAAACTCAACATGTGGACTCCTTCAGAAAAGCAATTAAATCTTGAGAGTTTAAGATTCATTCTCTGCTGGAGAATTTACACAATAAACAACAGTATGAAGACAGTTTTGCAACTGTCTGTTTGCATTAGTTTTAAACAGCGCTGCACTTGCTACTCCTCTCATGCAGAATACTTCCTTAAACAGGAGAGGTATCACACTGTGTGCTTTTTTGGGTTTTTTAGCAGTATGGTGAAATATACAGGATATATCTTGGGTTTTAATTTCTGGAAAGATAAAACCAGCCTAGAGACCCACAGAGAATCTTCACAGGCTACAGTGAATATAATAGGCATTTCTTTGGGTTTCATAGGGGAGGTATTGCAGAACAGAAAGGGATTTATAATAGAATAGAAGTCTTAAGCACAGCATAATTGTTTTCTTCCTATTGGTTGTTCTTACATTATATTGGAAAAATGCCATTCAATGTGTAAACACTATAACTAATAGAGACACAGGGTAGTACAGTTGTGCCTTGGATAAAGAGCAAAACCAAATGCAGTTTGACAAAAATAATGTAATTCTAGGATCCTGTGTTAACACTGAAAATTCTGGTCTAATTCTGCTCCAAAGGAAATCTAAATTAAAACATGATTTTGGACTTGTTTTTTCCCTCACTGTTCCTCCTTCCAAACCCTTTGGTTTAATTTTCATCTATTAGCAGCTTCAAAACAGGCCTACAGGCAAACACATGCTACAGATTTTAATGGTTTTCATCAGGCTCCTCTATCCTTCAATATGCAGGACGTCCACTGTTTAGCACACATATTCTTTATTTTTTCTTATCTTCCTGTAAAATAGCCCCAGAATTCACTATGCATCATTCTGAGGGACTCTTTTCTCTATAGTTTTTCCATCGATACAAACAGACACTGTGGCATTGAGTAGCAAAGGCTATAATGAACGTAACACCACCTGAATGTGAGTTCGGGAAGTAATGGGCAATATTGCTTTGGCAGAATAAACAGCTTTATCACAGAATTACGTTCCACTGTGCTAACACATTGTCGTGCTTGGACTTCTTCAGTCATAGTGTACATATGTCCTCTTAACTCCGGTTAGTAAATGCAGAGTAGTGTGGGCTGATGGATAAGATTCCTCAGATTGCCTCACACCCTCAGGGAAGGAGGGTCCATGCAGATCAGCGGCACAGAGTACCCAGCTGCTCTTTTGCAGCTTGCTTGTGTATCAAGGCTCAGATGCATAAAAGTGCCTCTGTGCTGGAGCTGGGATAGGAGTCTGTCATGGGGAAATAATTCCCTTATTAAGCATGTGGTGACTTAATCACAAGACAGGGCTTCCTCCAACGGACAAAGTCTTTATTCAGTGCAAACTGAACAAGGCATAGACATGCTGGATGCTTGACCATTCCTTCACTTTACTGCTGCAGTGCAGTTATGCTCTCACCTTTACATATAGAAAGTGCAGAATATGTTGGACTGGGAGGTGAATGAGAGTCCCCTGAGACAATAATTGTCATTAAAAACAGTTCCTCATGTAAGCCTGCAGAAGGAACAGAGATTAAGGGGTTTATGCAACCTGCAGTTATTTTCTGAGTTTGATTTGCATAACTCCTGATATTTTAAGTAATTTTTTTGTAGGGAATTCCTGAAGTTTCATATTTCAGGGAAAGAATAAAAATTGAACCATCTTCAGGTATTCTTTAGACAGCTTTGGCCTGTATACTATATACCATCAGTAAAACAGGAGCTTAACATTCTTCTTTCCAGATGGAAAAAGAGATAATTTTGTTAGGGACCTGCCTCCGTTCTCTTAACAAATGCACATGGCTTCCACAGCTGCATACAAAGGAA
>JAVHNF010062970.1:0-11630 GCA_034783455.1 Micropsitta finschii
GGCATTTTAAGGTAGAACCCCACAAACAGGATTTTCTCTTCTCTTTTAATGAGAAACAACAGCATATTATTACTTTCAGGCACCTAGATGCCCTGACCTCTGATGCAGCAGTGCCAAAGCAATGCTGTGAGGTTAGCAGAAGGAGGCAAACCTAAGAAAAAGAAACACTGTGCTTAGTACAGATGTAAATTCCCAAATTGATTTCAAAAGATTATTTAAGCCCTCCGAGAAGAAAAAGCATGGAAGAGGTGTCAGCATACCATTAACAATGCACTGATTATCCACCATCAGCTGGGAATAACAGCACTTGGCATCTTGTTAGTATCAGAATCACTCATTTGATTACAACTAGATTTTCACCCTCCAAACTGAAACAAATCTTAAGCTTTGGGAGCATCACAGCATGTTGGACTCTGTCACACAAGCCATTACAGTTTTAAATGCACAAGCTAAGCAGCAGCATTGCTACATTACAGACAGAGACTGGAAAGCTGTGTTGAAAAGCAGCATGAAACTGTTTAATTGAGGACTTGTTTTTAAGAACTACTGAACTTATTAAATGTAATGTCAGGCTTGAAATTAAATACCCAAATGTATTAACATTAAAAAAAATAAAGGGAAAAAAGAACACTACTTCAGTGTCTCACAGTACATTTCAGCTTTATCATTAATTCCACATAGACAGAAATAAGGAGAAGGCAAAGGGATGGAGGAGAGCAATCAATGCAAACCAGATCAACAGTTCTGGTCCAGAGACTTAAAGCTAGTGGAAATGATTCAGAGTGCCACAGTTGTTTTAATGCATGAAACGAATCAGTCATCACTTTACAGGGAAAAAGGGAAAGAGAAGTAGAACTGGTATTATAAGGGAACTATTGAAAAGGCAGCAGTTCTTCAGGAAAGGACATTTCTATAATGGCTATCCCTTTTGTCCCTTTTAGAGTCATTCTTCTGGGGTTTTACACAATTAAAAAAGCTTCACTGCTACTGGAACATTCACCAGCTCTATTGCTTCCTGATTTGTTAAAAAGTGTACAACCTACAACCTAATGTAACATTTACAGGACTTGTTAAAGGTCAGTAGCAAACAGTCATAAAAGCAAAGAGGCAGTGGTAGATTACCTTTTGAAAATGAAAGAAGGAAGGAATTACTGAAGATAAAGAGTGGGGGAGTCAGGATTCCAGTAGCAGCAAGTAGTGCAAAGAAATTAAACAATCCTATGCTGCCAAGCATCCTTGCTCTTCTCTGGCAAATACCAAAGCTTTTATCATGCAGCTATAAATACCACTGTTTATCGTGGAATATGCACATGCAAAATTCAGTGGTAGAATTGTCATAGTCTGTAATGGTATATTTATACAAATAAAAGGGAGCTGTCTTACTTAAATTACCAACAATAAAAATCACACAGGACCTCCATTAATTTTTATATGAATTCCAGTATATTTAATGTTACTCCTATTTTCATTTCCTGGTATGCCAAAGTGTTCTGGTTTTAATAACAGCACAGCAGAGGTTGACAGTCAGTCTCAGAGGGAAGAGCCAGCCTCAGAGAGGTATTTGAGACTTAGGGGGTCCTGTGAAATTAACGTGAAAGCAGTTTTGATGTGGTGAGATAAATGTAGCAGTAAGATGGGTCCTTTTCAAGGAGATTACCGGCTACATTTCAAATGTGCCATTAAGGAAAAATCCCTAGACATGAGAAAGGCAACATGCAGGTCTTGCTTCAAGCTGAGGACTTGCTCAGTTCGTCCATACTGACTTCTGTTAAGCTAGGCTCATTGAGGTCTCCTCTGCAACCAAACAGGCCAGAGTCTTGTCACCATTTGCCACCTTGGAAAAAGAGGAAAGGAACAAAATATACCAACATATTACTTACTCATTCCAGCTTCTTATATCACCAACATGCCTTATCTTTGTCAACCTTCCAGACAAAGCAGGCAAACACCACAGCTTTTGTGTGATGGGTCTACACCTGCCTGTAAGACTCTTTTAAAGACTCCTGAATGAAGTACCTGTGCCAGGCACATCCCTTGATGAGCCAGCAATGGAACTCCACTTGTATCACTCAAGCAATGACTCCCTGCCCAGCTACGCAAGCCTCTTAAAAACCCAAGAGCTCCTCAAGCTTCCTGCTCCCCCACGGTATCCCCTCCGTTTGAATGACACAGAATGGTTTGGGTTGGAAAGGACCTTAAGATCATCCAGTCCCAACTGTTGCCATGGGCAGGGACACCTCACACTAAACCGTGTCACTCAAGGCTCTGTCCAACCTGGCCTTGAACACTGCCAGGGATGAAGCATTTATTACTTTGCTGGGCAACCTGAGCCAGTGCCTCAGCACCCTCACAGTAAAGAACTTCTTCCTTATATCTAACCTGAACTTCCCCTGTTTAGGTTTGAACCTATTACCCTTGTCCTATCACTACAGTCCCTACATCGCAGCTGAAATCCTGAATCTCACAGGGCAACTAGTTAGCACAGACTACACCATTTCCTGTTCGATTTGGTCTGCAGAGTACCGATAGTATCAATTAAAATCTCCAGTAGACAGAGATCTAGAAAGAGTCACAGCAGTGGACTTCAAGATTTTACTAAATAAAGGAGGGGAAAACAAGACAAAGATGCAGAGTCAGCCCCAGCTGAGCCAGTAGCTCTCTAGAAAATCCACATGAATGTTATTCCCACAAAAGAAATCATGTTTTAGACATGCCTTCCATCCAGTGGGAATTGATTCTATCGAATTTCAGAAGGATCCTCTAAAGAGCACTACAGCATCTAATAGCAGCTACCCACCTTTATGTGGGCTTCACCTACCAGCAAAAAGAAATGGTGGATCATCAAGACTGCATTGGCAGAAATGGTTTGTGTGACAGTTTAAGGCATTTGTGTGCTCAGCTGAAAAGGTTAGAACAAACAAGTATGTTGCTCTATTGAGGCCAGCATCCTCTTGCTTGTCCTTCTCATCCCTTCTTTACTTATGGATGCTTTGCCATCACTGTGATATCTGGCCTGTAACTTGGTTACTTCCTGAATACATTTTTACTCAGTAGCAAGGAACTGCAGAACAGAAGCACTATCACCATCTGTCCTGACAGAAACCCGCCTATGTGCTCCAACAGACAGCACAACTTATAACTGGTGACCATGCAACAGCCTGCCAATATGGTGACTGTTTAGTGACCACTGCCAGTGAGTAACTTATTTTTGCCCAAAAAAAATCCATGAGTTTATAAACCCTCTTATTACAGTTTTTCACTACAGACACTCTCACCGAGCATCAGAATTCTAGGTGTTGGTTTGTTCGTTTTCTAAATATCTGCTGTTCACTGACACAAGATTTCATTGTGTTTGCATATACTGAAATACAATAAGCTGATGATGTTAATGTTACATTCTTTAGGATCAGTTCAACCACCTTATTCTTCCCTTCCTGTATTTCCCCACTCTTTCTCCAAAGCCATCCATGAGGACAAAGTAGTTAGGGATCTGTCTGCAGTATTTTCTGTCTGCAGTAGTTAGACCTGGCTGCAGTATTCTGAAACAGAAGTTGACTGTAACTGCCCCTTCTAAAGGGCCAGCCATCACTACTTTCAAGGACGTCCATGCGGCAAGACAGTCATACAGAACAAATTCAGCACATAAGGATGACACTTGAAGAAGCTACAAATACAAGGAACATACGTGCAAGCAAAAGATCCATAAAACTGTTACAGGAGAAAGCAGGAGTGGGACTGGGGGAGGCAAAGAATGTTCTTCACTGCTTCCCTCCCCCCCACACACATTCCTTTAAGCAAAGCCACAGTTAATTCCTTTTCCTTGTGATCTGAGAGGATTTCAGACAGTAAATTCATGACTCAAGTTTCATACAATTCAGTAACCTTCCCCCCATCCCACTGCTACACATACATCATGCACACGTTAGAGTGCAAGACTGGAAAGGAAAATATTTCTTCAGGTAACTCTGGCTGATGGCACTCTGCTCCTGTCAGTGTGGCAAATGGACTCTAATACAGTGTACTCATCTGTACTGAGAGACAAATTACTCCTGCCCATCAGTCACAGAATGGATGAGGTACAAAATCCATTCCCATGATGAATAAATCAGAGTTAAAAAAAGGTCAGGATGCCTTCAAGTGTCTTCTGGGGACAAACTTCATTTAAAGTTATTACATTCTTGTCAAAATCTTGACCAGAGTCAGTTTACCACTTTCTCCCCATCCTGTATTTCCTCCCTCCTTTTCCTAAAGCTTTGCACATATTTACTGCTTGACTTCTTAACATCACATTGTTTTTTCTAACACAGTAGGAAAGTCAGCTTTAAGTTCAAATAGCATCCATTCCAAACTTAGCACTGGAAATGGACGAATATATGGGGTGAGGCCCACCTCTCAAACACACCCTTTAAAGAGTGTGAAACTTCTAATTGTCCAGCAAGATAAGGACTCCTGTATCTGAAGGGCTGGATATCTCAAAGGAAAAGTCTGACTACAGTGTTTACGAACACAAGCTAAATCTGCAATTAAAAGTTGCTGTGTGATTCAAAGACTATCCTTCATTGCTGTGTGATTCAAAGACTATCCTTCAACTCCTTATCAGTTGTAGCGGTCCAAATATATCTTAGGTAATCCACACAGAGTTGAAGATTCTTTTCCTGTCAACTCTTTACTCACAGATCCATTTTCCGATGTGGCAGAAAAAAGTAATTGCACTCAAGTGACTATCTGAGAACAATAGCTTGTTCAGGACCAGCTGAGGGCAGGGAATAGTTGGCTTCTCTCAACTAAAAGCTTTCTCGTGATCTCAAATCAAACCTGCAGCTACTAATGGACTCCAACCAGGTCCTTCTGAGTGGCTGTCAGAATACTTTTTTTCCAAGCTGTCCTCACAGGACCCTCCACAGGCCTCTTCTTAGCTCCATCTGAAGTCCTGTTGTGCTACAGGAAGAAAAATCATGTGAAAAAGCACGCCATTCTTTCACTCTGAATGCACTTTTCAGTCAGAAGCTACTATAAATGGACAGGTGATTTAAACAGGAACTGCTGGGATGTCATGGAGACTCCAACTATTTGGAAACACTCTTATTTGTTCCATACTTTAAGTATCTTTACAGACTTCTCTTTCTGGCTGCAATTCATGACAGTAGCAGGAAACTGTTTCTCTGTGAACTATCCCCTCCCAGCAGTTCCCTTGCTGCTGCCGTTTTCCCTCTACTCCAGCCACAGTCCATGACCTGCAAGGATAGAATTTCTTCCTTAGGGCAAAGAAAAACAGAAATCCAAACAAAAGGACTAAAATCTCAACTCAGGAATTAGCAGCTACATTTCAAGATTCTTCTTTGTCTTCGAGGCAAGTGCAAGGGGAAAGCAGATACTGGCACTCAAGAAGACAGCTTTATACAAGGCCTGTTTACCCCTTCCCCAGAACACTTCCCAACAGATTCACAGTCAATAATCAATTAAGGGTCTACTCTGCTTCAGGAATAAATCAGCAGGCAAGCTGGGAAGAAAGCCTTCAGCTGCAGAGCTGACAGAACAAGAACATCCCTGCCACAGCCACAGGAGCTGCGTGCTGAAGCAATGACGGCTCGCCCTGTCATGGAGGTGAGGAACACCCATCCTCCCTGCACGTCTCCCATGGGCTCTCCCTTCCCAGAGGAGCTAACAGGGGCTCTCTGAGGCCACCCAACTCCAGGCTACACCACACGATGTAGCTCAGCAGTTCCTGACAAAAGGATCTGTGTGTTTTTACAAGCATTGCACATCTATCTGGAAAGAGGTCAGAGGGCACATTTTGCTTTAAGTGGAATTGAAAGTGCCCACTGAATCAGCAGAAGGTTTCTTGTTACGCTGTGAAGCACACTTCATGTCTGGAAATACAGCTTAAGCACTACCAAGACTTTAAGGGCTATTGTATAGCCTGCAGTTTTCACTCCCTGGGACATTTAGTAGCCTGTCTGGGTGACACATTCTTTAAAAACACCCTGCTGCTGACTGGGAGATGTTGCAATTGTTGGGATCCTTGGTGTGGAAACAAGAGAAGGACCTTAAAATAAAGAGAATGAGATGGGAACTGTAGGGAAAAGAAGCTGTGGTACCTCTTCAAGTTTTATTTGTGAGATTAATTAGCTAATGATAAGAAAATCCAGACACATTCTTGATGTCCCGGAATTTAAAAACTCATGGAAAAAGCAAATGTGAGCTTGTGATATAATAAAAAAGGCCGGTATCTGTCACCATGGAGGGAGGTCTCGGCAGCCCTCTGCTGGGATGTCAGCCACAGCACCATGCTGGTCACAGCTCCCAGGAGGCAGGAGAGCGGAAAATCCCCACAGCTGGAGAGCACTTCCATTCCGGATGGCAGGAACGCCTCACTGCCAAGGTGCTGATAACCACCAAGGAATAGCGGCTCACACCACAGCCATCATCACGGAGCAACCTGTTTGAACAATGCAACCCTTAAACTGTCTTTTGCCACTCCCAAATTCTGTCAGGAGCATTTTAATTGCACAAAACCAGCTGGAGAAGGTGTTGAAAAACAAGCAGTGGTGAATAGAGGGCTGAACTCAAAAGCTGGTGATGACAGAGCCGGTGTGGCTTACCCCAGCCAGTCAGGTCCCTCATGGCTTGCGCTTCTCCCAGCAGAGCACTTGGCAGTCGGCGTCTCAATTTAGCTGTAAGTGTTTGTTTTTAATCACATATGTCAGCATGCTGGGTGGTTAACTTACAATGTGTCACCCACAACAAGAACAAGCCTCCCAGTTAATCAAATACCAACAAAACGTCTCATGTCATATTAATGATACTTGGACCAGAGCCAGGAGGAAGAAGTTTGAAAGCCAAGATCCCTCTGCTTTCCTCACTATCTTAATTACAGTGCTCCACTGAAGTTGCTAGAAACAGAGACGTCAAATGATGACCTCCTGTATGCTGTCACAAAAGAGGGTTTTAATGATGCTTGTGGCTGCACCTCTCTTCCTTACTGAAACAAGGAAGCCAGGAGAGCCCCACAGCACGCACTGGACCCAAACCCTGACTTTCAGTTCCATAGAAGCTCATATGCGTACTACAGGCTCTATTCAGCTAAACAACCTATCCTTCAATATACAGCCCATGGGAACGATGCGAATGGTAACTCACCCTGCTTAGGTCCACACTTTCTCCAGAAAGACGAACTTCGGGTGCTCTTCTGCTTTTGTGCTAGGAACCAAACTCACATGGTCATGCGGTGGGGCAAAACCAGTAATGTGCAACCAAGGCTGAATGTAGGAATGTCTGTTTCAGCAGCCATGTGGGCACACGTTAAGCTTAAACCAATCACCAAATTGTATTTCAATTACAGCTGGGTTCAGCTAATCACAGTTTCTTCCAACATCTGCAGATCCTGCAGAAAATGTATTTCTTTACATAATGCGGAGGAGATTTTTAGGCAATATTCAGACTTGGTAGATGTGTTTTCTCCTTTTTCAAGGTAAAGGTGCAAGATTCATAGGCTAGAAGAACTTACCCACTTTTGCGATTAAATAAGTCAAATATTCTGAGCAAAAAACAGCCCTCAAGATGCTAGGAACAAAACACTGCAATAACAGTAACAATAACATTCTCCAGCTATAAAAACACTAAAGCAAACTTGCAGCCTCATTTTGCATTTCCCAGAGCAAGCCCTAACTTTAACATATTGTAATAATATTGTATTAAATCTTGCAGGTTCGTTCTTTGGCTCTTGAAGGGATGAGTGAGAGGTACTGGGCACTTCAGGTTTTGGTACTGAGTACATACAAATGGCTGGCTTAACTAAGAGGATGAGTACATGTAATTAGCTAGAAATATTCCAATTTCGCATTCAAGGAACTTTCTAAGGGAAAACAAAGCAATCAAAAATATAACACAGAACACTACCACCACACACAAATCTCCAGAGACATCAAGGTGGGGGGAAGGAAATAACAACCTTGAACTTCTGCACAGGGCAGAACCATTGTGATTTTTATTATGTCTTACACCTTTACGTTAAATTTTAAGTTCCAGAAAGAAAAAGAGTAGAAGTCAACACCATTACCAGATTCTTTCTTAAAGTCTTAAATGGATGATGGGTTTTGGTGAATGGCTCACACAGCTACATCACAAACTGTTCATCTCCTGCCTACCTCTTGAACACCTCTCACTTATTCCAAAGATTAGGTCTCAGGTGCTAGGAAATAAATATCTGTTATACTGCAAGACTATAAATCTGTTCTTTCTACTCTAGGAAGATTCCAGGACATTCTTTTAACAACCCCAGAACCCTCTCACAATTCACAGACATGCCATGGCCACATTTTTAGTATTACATGTACATTCAGTATTTTATACGAAGAACATTTATGTTATTTCCTTTATGATATAATCTGGAAAAAGGCATCAATTTTTTTGTGAAAGAAGACATAAAAATATAAAGCCACCTGGAGTTTTTTTTACAGCAGATATATCCTACTGAATATTACATACTTTTGGCAACACTGAAAAGAGTAGTATGTTAGTGGTACATAGCAGGCATTAACAAAAAAAGAGAGGAGGAAACCTAAACTTTAGCCCAAGCTAAACTCTTTCTCACCATACAAGTGTCAGCTGGATAGAAAGAGGGCAGATCCCCCATGATATGCCAAAGAAATATATTACAGTGGCTTAAGAATCCTCTACAGTAATAAGGAATAGGCATTCGTCTTCACTGTGATCAGAAAATAAAAAACAGAACTACACGCATATACTAGCACCAGACTGTTCTCTATAAAAACTACTCCAAGATTCTACCTGATTTCAAAGCAGACGAAGATCTTTTTCTAAAATACTATCCCCCAGGGCAAGAAAATTGACACAAAACCTCTCACTTTTACAGCTCATCCTGAAGTTCATAAACGGCTTTGAAAAGAAACCTACTCTTCAGGGTGAGATTGGTTTTGTGATCCAAAATGATCAGTCCAGGAGAGGCCAGACTGGTGCAATCATGCAATCATCCTGGTAGTCAAAGTAGTGGCTCAGATTGTGAACAAACAGCTGAAATCAAGAGAGGCAGCCAGGTTGAGACTACAGATGTTTATGAAATGTTAACTGGCCTTTCACTTACTTCTGAGGCAGAATTAACAGCCTCATGTACCGACCTTATGATTTAATTGCCTGCTATAATGCTATAATACTCTAATAGTTTAGCACTTCAAGATACCATCATTGTTAATACACTGATATACTGATTCAATTTCACTCCTGACCTGGATTTACTGCGTTGATCATTCTTATTTAGTACTTTAGAGTGTAGCTAGAAATAAGTGAGACTTGCTTGCCTCTTATTTTAGTCCATTAGAATATACATTCTTTTACGTCTCTAATTAGTACGAAAACAATGATGAATGCCTGTCACTACAGGCAGGCAATAAGATATGCTGCTTCCACTCACCAAACAGAACTCTTGTCACTCCTGCAGCTCAAAAGCCTACTGCTAGAACAAAACACATTCACTAGGAATTGATAAAGACATATCTTCTGACAGAGGCTCTCCACTGGCCCTTCACCCTGAAATGTCTTTACATTTGGATGATGCACATTACTTACAGTTACTGTGCCAAGGCAAATGGTAGAACTATTGCTGCCCCATCCTCATCCTGTGTGCAAACACCCTCAGAGAAAACCAGATGGTTACTGACTCACTTCACAACCTTATTGTATTAACAAGACCCAGTGATAAGAGGTTTCCCATACTTAAGTTACAAGAACCTTTATTCTGGAATCTGCCAGGCACTTGGAGGCTATTTATGCTGCCATTAACAGCATATGCTGGGCACACATACAACATAGTGACAGAATGATTTGCAGGGCATGGAGTAGGCTAGAGAAAAGGGTTTCTGAGCTGTCACAGTAACATCTCATTAAATCATACCGAAACAGTGAAGAGGAAAGAAGAGGACAGAGGGAGAAGTGGAATAAAAACAATTTAAATAGCTTTCGCACTGTTTCTAGGAGACCACGTAACATAGCTGCTGAACGGAAGATGCCCGTTGTCAGTAGCAAGCACAGGCGGCAGCAATACAGAATGGTTGGGGGTGAAAGAGGAAAACAGGGGTACATACACACATTGGTTGAGCATTGTTCCCATTTCAGATTGCTGATTTTCCCCAGAGAAAAAAATTAAATAAAGCATGAAGAAGCTGACACAGCCACTAGAGAACATAAACAGAGAAAAATCTCAGCTTCTAGTAAAACAGTGACAATAAACACAACATTTAGAGCTTCAATAGCTGTGAAAGGGTTTTAGAGCTCTGCCAGAAATACTAAGGTAGACTGTGCACAAGACTGAGCTGAAACTTCAGGTCATTTCTTTTGAAGCAAGAATTATTTTGGCCAACAGAAGAGCACGGCTGCATGGAACCTGTGCTTTAAAGAGAGACAGATGATACTGAAATGCTGCTTTTCAGCCTCAGGCCATTTACAGAAGCAGCTCAGGAAATGTTTTTACAGATGAGAGGACACGCCAGGTACATAAAGTCCCAGCTCCAAAGAATAGACAGCTTCATTGCTAATTTCTTTCTCTGCTTTTTAAGAATCCTGCCTTGCTGTCTGAAGTTACCTGACAAGTCCGATCACCTTTTTGAGGACTCAAACAAAGCCTGACAAGTTATGTACTGGGCAAAGTTTTGTATTATTTATGTCATATGAACACATTTTCTGTTTCAGTTTTCAAGTATCTTTTACCTCTAAAAGCCAAAAAAGTTACAATTTGCTTTTCACCATCCTCATTTATAAATAAGAACAGTCATTTCTGTTTCATACACAAAGAATACTATGGTTCAAGGAAGGCCAAACTGCTTGACTAGAATAAGTCAACAGTGGAATCAGCAATAGACTATAGCTGTCCCAGTTCCCAGCCTTTTGCTTCAGTTACAAGACCACGGAACTGCAGAGGTGAATCCAGGCTGTGAACATTGCCAGCTGGACAGTAGACAAAAAAAGCAGAGCATTTAAAGAGCTCCTCTGTAGAAGGATTTGACTGTCGGACCTCATGAGGTAGCACACTGAAGCAGTGCCCTGGTTTCAGCTGCAATAGAGTTAATTTTGTTCCCAGTAGCTGGTACAGTGCTGCGTTTTGGATTTAGTCTGAGAATAATGTTGATAACACAACCATGTTTAGCTGTTGCTAAGTGGCACTCACCCTAAGTCAAGGACTTTTCAGTTTCCCATGCTCTGCCAGAGAGGAGGGACACAAAAAGCCAGGAGGGAGCACAGCCAGGACCCAAACTAGCCAAAGGGATATTCCATACCATAGAATATCAAACTGAGGACAGCTGGCCAGGAGCCACCAATCACTACCTGGGGATGGCCTGGGCATCAGTCAGCCGGCAGTGAGTGACTGTACTGTGCATCACTTGTGTTTCTTGGGGTTTTTATTCCTCTCCCCTTCCCTACCCCACCCCCTTATTATTAAATTTTACTTTATTTCAATTATTAAACTGATCTTATCCCACCCACAGGTCTTACACTTTTCCAGTTCTCCCCCCCAGGGAGGTAGGGAATGCATGGCTGTGTGGTACTTAGCTGCTGGCTGGGGATAAACCACAACAGAGAGTGATTTGACCTGGGAAAGTAGAAGGCAGCGTAGCATA
>JAVHNF010062973.1:14842-28080 GCA_034783455.1 Micropsitta finschii
GGCAGTGTTCAAGGCCAGGTTGGACAGAGCCTTGGGTGCCATGGTTTAGTGTGAGGTGTCCCTGCCCATGGCAGGGGCGTTGGAACTGGATGATCTTAAGGTCCTTTCCAACCTGAACTATTCTATGATTCTATGATTCTATGATCTGTACCATGCTAAGAAGTCCAAGAGGGCTCTTGGAGCGTGAGCAGTTGGAGGGATGGATGGATGAAGTTTTGGAGAAACACCCCATCCATTTGCTGTTCTGCACGAGTGACAAGCAGGCAGACAGACAAACACACACCTATTTCACTCCTTATACTTTTGTACACCCGTTGCCCTTCAGGAATCCTAGAGCCATTTAGAAATGTTCTTTCAGCCTGATAATATATTTTTGTCAGTAAATATGACTATATTCTTTCTTTAGATGGAACATAGAGCTCAAGAGACTTAGCCAAGGTCTTGAGCTGCTTGAGATATATCCAAGCAGTGTGTTTTCCAGGCTGTTTCAATCTTTAGACCACATATATAATTTTAAGCTTACAAGGACTGACTCTTTCGCATAATCGTATTAATGATCTTTCTTTAATCCTTGCAGGCATTTTCACAAGCTTGGATCCAAAGCAAGGAAACCGTTGGCACAATCTAGAGGACATAATCAGCCTACAAAGCTACACTGTTACAGCAAGATGTAATTTCAAGCAACCAAGCTAGGGTTATTACTGCGACCGTCGTTACAGAATGCTTATGCAGCACGGCCATGAAGTCAGAGGGAGATATAAATGCAAAGTTACAGCAGGATAAGACCCAGAGTAAAGAACAGGCCCAGTACAGAAAACACACTAGAGAGGCAGAGGATATAAATACAGAGAAAAAAAACCCATCAAGTGAACTATATTTAATATTGATATTTAACTATGCAGTGTCTCTTCCAGTTGTCCCTCTGCATATGCGGCTCGGTTTAGCATTGGCAGGTTCTCTTTTCAGTAACAGAACAAGATAAAGTTGTTCCAAAAGTTTTAGTAAAACCTATGGTGCAGGAGAAAAGAAGGAGACATCCCTAGAAAGTGAGAGGAAGGGGAAGGCAGAAAGAAAGAGCAGAGAAAGAAAAAGGAGAGATAAAGAGAGAAAGAAGAAAGGGATTCAAAAAGAAAGAGGGAGCAGGAGGAATGTTTTCACATTGGCCTATCTGCAGCCAGCTTGCTTTTGACTTTCATACTCTATTTAAAAATACAAAATTGGGAGCATTGAAGAGCTCCCAAATTAGCTTTTTAATAGAGATCGGAAGTTAAAAGGGGGCCGAGTCATAGGGGAAAAGCTATTCCCAGTCCCAGCCAGGCCAGAGCCAGCCAGGAGCAGGGCTGGAGCACAGCCGTACGGAGGAGAGGCTGTGAGCTTTGTGGAGTGATGCCACAGTAAATCACAGACAAACCTCTGGTACCAGGACAAGCCAAACGCTGCTTCTGGTTTTGCTTTCCTCTGAGCATCCACAAGAGGAAAGGAGCAAGCAGAGACAGGGGAAGTGTTCTCCAGGGGAAAGCAGGCCTAATAAAGATGGACTCTGGACACTTCGTTGTGCTTAAATTCATGCAGACACTGGAAGTTTCTCCGAGAAGTTTTGGGATTCACTTTGCACAAAACTATCCATGCGCCCGGTGTACAACTATTGTAAAGACTATAATAGGTTGCGTTTGCTGATGCAAAACCGCAACTCATTACCTCGCTGCAGACACTGTGGGGGGAAACTACACTGGGGGAGGATTACCCAGATCTCGGCACTTGGGAATCAGTGTTAGATCTCCATTAACTGCATTGAATTATCAGGGATGAGACAACGCTGAGGCACTGAACCGGGGCCCGTCCCCCCGCAAGGGTCACTCGCTGGAGAGGTGGGGGGAGCCCCGGCCCGGCCCCTCCCCGCGGAGCTGTCCGCGCCCGCGGTGCTGATAGCCGCCGCGCCCGCGCACTCCGCGCCGCCCGCGCTCCCGGCAGCCGCATGGCAGCGGAGGCGCTCTGCGGGCGGCCGCGGCCGGCAGCGCCCTGCGGAGGTGAGGAGGGGACCGTGGGAGGGGATCGGCACCGGGAGAGAGGGGGGGAGCGGGATCGACCGGACTCGGGCTGAGGGCACCGGCCCCGGGGTCGTCACCTGCGAGCGGGGAGGAGGCACCGGGGCAGCGAGGGACAGGAGCGGAGCCCCCGCCCGCTCGTCCCCTGCACCCCCGCTCCGCCCCCGGCACCTCCCCGTCCCCGTCCGACGGCCACCCCGCGCCCTGCAGCCCCTGAACTCCCGTATTAAAGTGTCGCCCGGAGGCGCGGAAGGACGCGAGGCAATGGCGAGGCTTCCTCGCTCCGCTATCTCATGTAGGTATTTGCTTTACTTTATGGAAGTCGCGAACTATCGCGGCAGCGCATCAGCCATTGCCGGGGGCTGCCCGGCAGAGCAGGGCAGGACTGGCTCGATCCCGTTTGGGCTCATAGTTATTTGCTACATGGGGATCGCCGGCAAACAGATAAAAGAGCAAGAAAGCCAAGGTCTTGGAGCGTGGGGAGTCCAACTTCTGGCTGTGGATACAGAGGGATGGTGCTAGGGTGGTGTGAAGACAGGACTGGTATGGGCTGCTGAGGGGCAGGGCAAGCAAGAATGGCAGGATGAGGGGGGAAAGGGGCAGCTCTGGGAAAGGAGAGAGGGAAAGATCGGTTTAGGTCTGGCTTATTTATTTTTACTCCTGAGCGTTGCCTCCTGCCTGGTGTAGGTGTTGGCTGTAGGTTCGCGATGCTGAGGGAATGGCTCATTTTCTTGCCGAGAAGGGACATCTGCGTGGTCCCACACGCCAGGGACACGCCGGGAGCTCCAGAAGGGACCCGTGAAGTTCATCCTCTACTTCTCCCCCTTTCATCCCCCCTTGCCACTGCTGTCACATTAGCATGCAGGGTAGGCTCTGGTGCCTCCATTTGCCGGTGGCTCTGTTAGCTCACGCCGCCGTTCCTCGGTCTCACTTCACACACAGCCTATCTCCCCAGGACCAGCCTGGATCTGTCTCCTGGCTGCATCCAGGCGAGCGGCTCTCCGGGACCCGGTGCCGTTCCCAGCTGGGTTCAGCAGTGAGCAAAGCTCCGAGCCGTGCTGGAAGGGGAGGGCGCAAAGCGAAGCAAGTTCAAACGAGAGAGGCAGGGAGAGACTCCGTCGCGGCAGTAATGAGGGAGAAGCTGTTTAGTCCTCTCTCTATATATACTTTCACAATGATGATCACATTTACTGATTGCTTCTGACTTCATTTGGAGAGGGAGTCAAGAGGCAGGCAGAACGGTTCACCTTTTATCCTGAGGAGTGCCTGCTTCCCCTTCCTTCCAGTTCCCCAGATTCAGCCCTACTCTGGGCGCTGGGAGCATCTTTCCTGCCAGGTAAGGCACCGCTGTGAGCTGGAGATGCAAGATGGGGCTCTTCGGGCTGCCCGGGAGGGAGGGCAGAAGTTTGCATGCATTTATCCTAAGCCTGTTGCTCTTGCTCCTAAACCTCTCCAATGGACTGAGAGAGTGAACATGTTGTGGAAAGTTTTATTATCCAATGTGATTGTGAAGGGAAAGGAGTATGTGTCTGACAGAGAAGAGGAAGCTTTGGCTGATGTATTTTGCTTTAAAGCAAATACATCTTTGCTGCCTGAGCCTGACCCAACAAGGACAGGGAAGGAGAGAATGGATGATCTCAAGGCTCTTCGCTCCCATTAACAGTGCCTCACCGAGAAACTCACATCGTATTTATTGGTTGTGTTTTAAATCATCCCTGTCTACTTCTAGAGAGGGAAACACTCAGATTTTTGTTCTGTTCCTGCTTTCATGAGACTACAAAGGCACATCTATTAAGTACAGCACTGCCACGGGAGCTGACAGGGTAAGGAGCCAGCAGTTATTCCTTGACCCTTGGTGAAGAGAGAGAACTGTGTTCCCAAAGTTTTTCCTCCAGAGCTTCACTGACCTCGCCAGGTTTTTGTTGGAGACTGGGATGATCCCTGGTGTCCTCGAACTGTCTATGGCACCGATAGCCTTCGGGAGCCAGAGTGGGCAGGGGAGGCTTGATGGTGCTGGAACTCCAGGGAGAGGGACAGGCTCCTCTATCAAATTTGCTTGCACCTTGGCACTGGCCTCATAATTACCTAAGGAAAATCGATTCTTTTCTCTATAGATGCTGACTTTCTTAAATCAGAGGGAGGCAAATTACTTTATTTCATGTACCAGGTCTTCTAAATGTCATCAGCAGGGAGCCCAGCCTCTGTTAACTAGTTCCTTTCAAATTACATGCAGAAATTATGGTAATTAAGATTAGAAATATGTGTGCAGCTAAATATATGCTTCTTACAATCGAACTGTGTCTGTTTGCTCAGCGAGCTGAAGAGACTCTCTCGACTCCAGATTTTGAGCCCGGTCAATTGCTTTGCAGCCTAAAAAGACTGTTAGCAGTCACCAAACCCCAGAATCCACACCAGAAAAGGAGGATTCTTTCCATGTTCTATAGCTAAACCAGTTACTTTGTATTCTTTACCCAGCTTAGTTTGCACTGCTCTGAATTACAAATCCAGCCCTGTCTCTTCATTTTCCATCTCTTACTTTGGGAAGGGATGGAGTTCCAAGGACTCGTGGACAAGAAGCAAAACCTCTGTGACAGAGGATATCATAACTCTTCTCCCTCTCAGTCCTTCAGATTATTTGTAGCTGGAAAATACTCTCTGCTTGTGTGTTTTGAGAATCAAATGGGACAGATTTAACACAACTAAACTGTGCCCACTCTGTTCCTTAACCAGCTGCATCCCTTGCTCACAGACAAATGGGAACTAAACTTCCCCAGAAGAATACCCCTCCATTTCTCTTTTGTTTTAATCTCCTGTCCACTTCATAGCCAAGGTATTTATAGCTTCCCCACATACACTGCCAGCATGGAAGGACCCATTTTATCTTTAAAGATTGATTTAAAAGCATGCAAGTCACTTATGAGTTACCAGTGCTTTATTAGAACAATTATATGTGAAGTATTTATAGTGCCTCAGCAGCTAATGTAGGTAACCTGGAATTTACAACCCAAGTTCTAGAAGTACAGGAGAGGTTTCTAAGGAGGCTCCTCTGAGGAATCAGGGGAGATGAGGATCCAGTGCAGTGCTGCTGGTCAGGTCACCTATCAGTCGCCAATCAGTCCTGGTGGAATGACTGTGGTGATGTCACTAATTGAAATGAAAAAGCAGCCAAGACAGTTTACCAGCAGGGGAAGCAGGAACAGGATGCATTATGTTGGTCTCTTGGTGATTTACTTCTAGATACTTGGTGACTAATGAATAAAACGGTTCTCATTTTGCTGCTGCCTGTTTTTCGCAGCCCTGTTCTTAATGCTGGGTTTCCTAAAAGTTCAAAGATTCTCCACTGCTGGTGTAAGAAACCAGCAGCTCTGCCCAGAGCCACAAGAGACTGCCTTTCAGCTAAAGACTGGGGCATGGTTTGCAATGTTTGCAAACATTGAAAGTTTGCAATGCTCAGCCTCTTCCCTGCACAGATGGAAAAGCCTGGTCTCCAGGGCTGCCAGTCTGGCACTCTAACGCAATAAATCCCCTCTTTAGGGGGAGAGAAAAAGTACTGCATAGAAATATTGAACAATTCTTTATAGGCAGATACTGCAGGCTCTTTGCTCCAGTGTTGTGTGTATAAGCAAAGTGTCTCCTCGGGATACACTTCACTATGGATTATTATATGTTTCGTAATTACAAAACCTCTTCCAGCAGCAGTAAGATGCTTGCACGAGGGACTGCAATTGTCCTTTAGATAGTAAAATTGCACAGAAAGATATTCCACATTAAGGTGATGAATGTTAATGTGCCCTGACGAGGAAGAGTGTTTCTGTGGGCAGTTTAGTCATTTTCAACCACAGATTGATTCCATCATTTTTTATTCAGTATTTTGATGGCCTGTTGGGATCAATAATGCTGCAGCATTACTGGCTGGATTGGCAGCTTTCATGTAATTAAAAACTTCAGAGTAAAACTGCCTAGAAGGATACAATTGAGCTTTAAAGGCCTGAGTCAGTGAAATCAATGGAATTTCCATTGATAAATTGACTTTTGATAGGGCCCCAAATGCATCTTCTGTGATACCTTTCTCTCCGGATAATGTTATGGTAGAGTTAGAAAAACATTAGGGAAGCGAGAGTAAGTACAAGTTAAAAGAGAACTTCAATATTGTAAGAACTCTGATCAATAAGAAAGAGAAAATTCAGGGCTAGATCAGAACCACAATAACTACTCTAAATTCAAGAGAATGTTGGCTGACGATTTGGACAATTTGAGGTACTGTTCATCTATAAGTCAAGAGTGCAGGGAACATATTTCAACCTAATAGTCTTTCAGTTCTTCAGCTGAAGGACTTCTGCCTCTGTTAGCTAGGAAATAATCCAGGTATCTTCCTGCTGGGAGAAAGCTGTCCAACTTTGGAGGCTTCCCTCATCCTGATGTTCTTGGTATTCAGGTAGCAGCTTAATCCATCAGCTTGCACACCTGGGATTCACAGGGACTGTTGCTCAGGTATTTGGAGCAACACTGCCCTGAATTTTCCTCTGAGCCAGGGGATGGATGCAATATTTCACAAGAGTAAACCCCATCTCTAAATAAAAGAGACCAGCAAAACACTGCTGCTGAGGTCAGAGCTAAAGGTGGAAGAAAAGTAATGAAAAACAGAGAAGCTTTTCAATTTCTTTCAGCTGGAAACATTCTTAGTGCAAAATCCCTTAGGTACTGAACTGTCCTAGGACTGGAAACCCAGCTCAGTCCACTCATGGCTTTTCCTGGCATACAAGCTCCTTGGCTGCACTGCAAGCTGATTTCACTGGAGTTCTCAGCTCTTTCTTGACAGCTGTAGTTAAACTGATGAGCACATTAGGCTTACACCTGGGGAATTATGGATTAGTCTTGTTTGTGAGGAAGCAAATATAAATTAGTGTGTTTATGCTACTTTTAAAATGCTTTTAATGAGGAATCATTTGCTATTCAAACTTTCAATCTAGAATAAAGCCATAACCCTGAAGAGCTGATTATCCTGAGCCTTAATATCATCCTTCTAAGTAGGAGATATGGGCAAGCCTCTTGTTTAAACTCCTTGCATACGTATTCATGTTGGACTCCTTAACACCTCCCTTGACTGTCTTGTGTTTTTATTCTGTTCTCTATTGTAGATGGAACTGATCTGACTTCCAACAGGTCTCAGGAGCAGCCTAACCACCTTCTCCAGTAACAAGGCCTGGGGTCATCATGGCAGCAGGAGTAGCAGCATGGTTGCCCTTTGCCAGGGCAGCTGCCATAGGATGGATGCCAGTGGCCAACTGTCCTATGCCACTGGCTCCAATGGAGAAAAACAGGAGGCAGGATGAGCTGATAATTCTCAATGTGAGTGGCAGGCGTTTCCAGACCTGGAGGACTACACTGGAGAGATACCCGGACACTCTCCTGGGTAGCACCGAGAAGGAGTTCTTCTTCAATGAAGACACTAAGGAGTACTTCTTTGACCGGGACCCTGAGGTCTTTAGGTGCATCTTGAATTTTTATAGAACTGGCAAGCTGCACTACCCCAGGTACGAGTGCATCTCTGCTTACGACGAAGAGCTTGCCTTCTATGGGATCCTCCCTGAAATCATTGGGGACTGCTGCTATGAAGAGTACAAAGACAGAAAGCGGGAGAACGCGGAGCGGCTGATGGATGACAATGACTCTGAAAACAACCAAGAAGGGTCCATGCCATCCCTGAGCTTCCGGCAGACCATGTGGCGAGCCTTTGAGAACCCCCACACCAGCACCTTAGCCTTAGTCTTTTACTATGTCACCGGTTTCTTTATTGCTGTCTCTGTAATCACTAATGTCGTGGAAACTGTCCCTTGTGGCACGGTGCCTGGAAACAAGGAGCTTCCATGTGGGGAAAGATACGCTGTGGCTTTCTTTTGCTTGGACACAGCTTGTGTGATGATTTTCACAGTTGAGTATCTATTGAGACTCTTTGCGGCCCCAAGTCGCTACAGATTCATTAGAAGTGTGATGAGCATCATTGACGTGGTGGCCATCATGCCATACTATATTGGCTTGGTGATGACCAACAACGAGGATGTCAGCGGAGCCTTTGTGACATTAAGGGTTTTCAGGGTTTTCAGGATTTTCAAGTTCTCTCGCCATTCCCAAGGCTTAAGAATCTTGGGCTACACTTTGAAGAGCTGTGCCTCCGAGCTTGGCTTTCTCCTCTTTTCCCTCACTATGGCAATCATCATCTTTGCAACTGTGATGTTTTATGCAGAGAAAGGGTCCTCAGCAAGCAAATTCACCAGTATTCCTGCTTCCTTTTGGTACACTATTGTAACCATGACAACACTGGGGTGAGTATTACTTCTTCTTTCACTGAGCAGCAGGCGAGCATGTACTAGGAGCTTGACTTCGATTACTCTTAAGGTTTTTCCTGGGTGCATGTTTGAAAAGGGGCTGGAACTGTTAAGGGCTTGATTGTTCTTTGCCTTACAACTTCTGCAATTTATGCTTATGTGAAGTTGTGTAAATCAGAAAAAGCACTTACACCCACTTGACAAATGCTTGGCACAATGGAAATGAGTGCAGGAGGAGCAAGGCTGTGGAGTAGCAGGTCCTGTTTCACACTCCTTCTGCAGGAGAGAAAAGTTAACATGCATGAGGGGGACCTGGCAGGTAGAGTTTATGGGCTTTCAGGCATTTGTTCGAGCCACAGGTTTTACACAGAGTTGATAATGTGTGTGTTGTCTCTCTTCGTGATGTTGGTAATTTTTTCTTCGCTTGACATGCCAGAAACTATAGATTTCCAATGGATATCATGGGCTTCTATACTGAAAATACTCCATGACTTCCAGGACATGATTAGTATTTAACTGAGCAGGATACGGGCTTCCTGTCTGTGTTTAGTTGTGAGTTTAAAGAAACAATATGAATATGCTGTTGCAGTAGAATTTGAAGCGTTCCTATGGACAGGTACAAAGATAATGATATCAAAGCAAGGGGAATGTAGCCTGGAGGGCACATTTTTCCCCTGTATTTCATTTCCGTCTTACAGATGTTTCTACTGAGATTATAGATTTGAGCTTCTGTTGTTCTGAACTAAAACCTTGGTAAGCAGAATGACCAAGCCCTCACCCTCACGGGGTTATATAAAATCAAGTTGGCATCACTGGCTGCTGCTTCAGGGGGGTCCAAAGTCAGGATCAAATGCAATCTCTTAATTCCACACATCAGAACAATACACGAAGTTTACAGTTACTTTGCAGGGAGTTTTGCCACTGGAGATTCACACAGTTTAATATTCAGTTGTAGACAATTCTCATTCTTGTAATGTGGTGACCGCTTTTTCTCTAAACTGCGTTTGATTTTAAACACTTCTCTGGGCCTGTTCTACACGACCAGGCTTGCAGGAGCACTTTTCAATTATTAAAATCATAATTCAGCTCTCAGAAAGGAGCAAAATCTGACATATGGCAACTGCACGCCTGAATTTCTTCATTAAGTGAAGATGTAGAACACGTCTTCCATAGTCACTAAAAGACCTCTTTTTCCTCCGTTTTATCATCTAAGCAAAGTTTGCATGTTCAATATGCCAAAAGCTGAGTTCCTTACCTGGCAAAAATGCTTGTTTAGAAATGGAAGTGAGGGTTTGGATCCCAGCATGCCCCAACCTGCTGCTGTTTCACATTCTGACTGGCCCATACTGCTCAGTTCCCACCTTCCCATCCCCATCGTTGTATCTGAGCAGCTTCAGAGGGCTACCTGTGCTGGGTGGATTGTTCACATGTCTTCTCTATGAGAGGGAAATGCATAAAAACACAGCTCTGTTTTCTGGTGTCTGTTTAATAATGATGGCACCTGCCTTTGTATCTGCACACACTTATGGACATTCACACGTATGTTGCTTTATATTAGTGATTGGAGAGTCTTGCTCTCTTTCCCTTCCTTTCTGAACACATGGATGGACAAACCGGAGTGCTCCTGAGGACTTGAAAGTGTTCTCAATCTGTTGTAATCACAGAAATTAGAGATGAACGAGTGCTATAAATGAGTTGACAAGGATTTTAAAAATGAGATGTTTGAACGTGGCTTTGTACAAGTTCACTGGAAAGGGACCTATAACGTGCTGTGAAAGCCTTAAAGCTTTAACTTCTGCTATTACTGATTTGGGATTTTTCTGGCAGGATTTTAATTAAAGTAGGTGTCTGTAGAAAATAGGCTGTCAGCTAAGTTTAGTGTCAAACCACGGGCTCACAAGCAACTCGGAAACCTCAATAAGAGCAGACCCAAAAGAGTCCTTGTACCCTCTGACAACACCCATCTGCCCACAACAGGTACCTATCACTCCCTTATTCAAGCACCCAACGCCAAACACTTTGCACTGGCTTGCTCAAAACCTCTGCTAGAAAGAGGAGCTGCTGCTAAGAGCCATAAAAACCTAATTCCTGCCAGACAAGCTCCACAGGGCCCTGCCAGACCCCTCCTTGGAAAGGCACTTTTTGGAGCCAAAGGGATGTTGCTGGGGTCCTAAGGTACCGACGGTGCCAGCTCCAGCCCCTGGCTCGTGCGGCAGCTCTCACCCACTGCTTGGCACCACAGCCCAGAAACTCCTGAGCTGGAAATGAAACTTTTGGCCTCGGGTCATTCCAGCTTCTCACTCCCACCATTGGAGTGGGTGGTTAACACCTCCTGCCCCCCTCCACTTCCCCCTAACTCCTTCCAGCTTTGACAAACTGTCATTTTCACACAATATCTCATATACGTCTCTCTTCAGAAGTCATTTCAATACGTTTGGAAGGATCTCGTTACTTACTAATGAGAGTTCTGGCAATTCCTATCACACAGACCTTGCCAACAAAGCAGCCAAAGTCTCTAACGTGCTTCTTAATAGTTGGCGGTTGCCAGTTCGCTGCTTGTGCTTCAGCAACACTTGGAGCTTTTATGAGTATCTTAAATATTACCATTTGCCATTAAAAATCCAGCCAGCATTTCAAACAAGAACCTATAAAGCACAGTGGGGTTTAACTCAAATCTCTACACATAGATATGTATTTGTTTGCTTTGAAGACCGGAATGCTGAAATCCAGGTAAGTGAATGTTTCCCTGGCACTGGAATTCAACCATTGCTTGTGGCAGGATAACTTTTCCCATTTATTAAGACATTCAAAAATTACCTCTGTTTAGGTAAAAGTTTACTTACCACAACCGACCAAGGCTAGCATTAGGAAACCAATAACTCTCCACTTTTCCAGGCATCAGTTGCTGTTACTCCAAGTCCCTCAGTATCTTTAGGATACAACTGAAATTCCAGCTTGACCCAGAAATGCATAGCCATAAAAATGCATTTCTTCTTGAAGGTGAAGCACTGCATAAAATAGATTAAGTGCTGCTTTTGGTAGGGTTACAATGCGAATCGGGCTGGAGGATTCCAGGATGACTTGCAAGCTCCTTAGGCAGTTAACAACCCAAGGAGATGGGTACAAGAATTATTCTGGAATGGGAAACAAAGCAAAAGAATTAAATTATACTGACCCTGCATTCATGATCCCTCTGCTGTGCTCGTCAGCCCTGCTTTAGCAGAGGCTGGTTTTAATTTAGCATGATTTAAAGTTTGCTCAGGAGGGTTTTCTAATGAAAGCATTCTTCTTGGGTGCATCTTAAATCAATCCAAATTACCAAAACAACCATTCCAAATTAATTCAAAATCAGCTATCCAGTTCAGGCAGAAACACGTTTCTCCAGAGGCCAACAGCTACCCAGCTTCTCTCTTGCCCTTGTCTAAACTACCAAGACAACAAATATCAGCTCTGCCAGCCCCTGTTCTATGTTCTATAGGCGGTTTTGACCCCCAGGACCCTCCATATCTCAGCCACTCAGGGGCACAATGCTGGTTCCCATCGTTCACGTTCCTGTCTCGGTCTCTAGCTACCCTACTATGCAAGAGCCACCAGCTTTACATCTATATGGAGGCAGTTTAATTATCATACGTTTTGCTACCTTTCCACCAATGTTTTTGTTTAATTTGCTTCTCAATAGCCTGTGGTTGCGGATGGGGCAGCCTCCTGTTTCACTGCCCACCAGCACACATCAAACCACGGCTGTTGGACGAGACCTCCCTCCCACTACTAAACCCCAGACCGGTTTTGCTCCGGGCATGTATTTTTCCAAGCTTTTTATAGCTGTTTCCATTTCACCTGACAACAGCAGTATGTTCCAGGCTCCTGGGCAGTGTCTGCAACCTGCAGTGTAGGCAGCAAAGTGTACTGGTGAAAACCTGAGTGCCAAATCCACCTGCACCATCTTGGAACATGGAGATGATCCAGTGTTCCAGCAGAGCTAAGGTTCCTGGTGTGGAATACACTGGAGCAGATAATAGCATCCCCATCCCCACCAGGAACAGCCTCGGAAAAGGTGAGACCTGCAGTATATCCCGAGGAAATCATCACTGAGCTCTCGGGGCCATTTGTGCCAAGAAACCAGCAGTACCACGGATCAAGAAGCAGAGGTTGTTGATGGAGTTTGTGCTGGTTGGAGCTTAGGGATAAGCTGTGTGATTTTCCAGAGCCTAATGGAGGCTGTGCTCCTGGAGCTCAGTGCCCTCGGAGTGGTCCTGGGAGAACCTGTTCTCTGTCTGACTGTCCCCTTTACATTTGCAAGAACATAATGGTTTAGAGAACACTATTCCTCTCTCAGATTCAGCTGTGCTGGTCAATGAGTGTGAAAGACACACATCAGTGCACTTGGACAACACAGTCCTATCGCTATCATTCCTTTAAGGAATCAGGTTAATGCTAGGAAGTCAATAAAGCAGATGTGCTGGCCTGGTTATGTCAACAGCCCAATCTGGAGCAAGATCTGAAATTTCTTGTAGCTTTTATTAGCTGAGTGCTGAGAGAACAGGGAGTTGGGATCTATTTTGGTTTGTCTTGGCTCAAGCAGGTACCCTGTGGTTCTGCAAACCGTGGGTCAGAGGGAGCACGAGAGGACTGACCCCTCTGCAAGAAGCATCATTGTTTTGCTTATTTCTTGACCTTTCTTATTTCCTGGTATTCAATCATGGACAAGAAAAGGGATGAAGCAGTGAAATAGCATATGAAATACCTGCTGCTGTTATAAAAATTCCCTCTTATCCATAATCTGATATAATTATTTTATTGCAATTGATTAATATTGAGAGGCAATAAGCAAGCAGCGTTAGGGAGTCTCTGCTCCACCAAAGATGCA
>JAVHNF010062978.1:17911-28906 GCA_034783455.1 Micropsitta finschii
AGTTCATTCAGGCCACGATAGTCTACTGTTAGTCTCCACTCTCCGTCAGACTTTCACACTGGTCATATGGGGCTATTAAAGGCTGAGCAGGTCCTGCTGATCACTCCCTGACTCTCCAGTCTACAGATGAGCTTATGGATGGGAATCAGGGAATCTCAGTTGGTGCGATATTGCCGCTGGTGCACCGCTCTGATAGTAATCAGCACATAGAATTATAGAATAGTTAGGGTTGGAAAGAACCTTAAGATCATCTAGTTCCAACCCCACTGCCATTGGCAGTGGTGCCTCACATGGTTTTCATGTCTCCCATGGCTATGTCCAGCCTGGCCTTGAACACTGCCAAGGATGGAGCATGTTCTTCAACCTTCAGCAACCTCAAAACACACCACCAGAAAAATGACTGCATGTGTTTCTTGGCATAGATTAATATACCTCCTTTGAAGATTGGCATGTTTGTGTGGCTGGTATACTTCTGTAGAAGTATGGGAACACAGCTTTTTGAGTGTTACTATAATCTGATGAATTAAGCAAACACTTGCTTATGAAACACCAGATTTAGTATACTCCATAATAAATGAATGCATATGACATAATAAATGAATGCATATGACAAAACGGCAGTTTGTAATGTAAGCTTCCTCAGGCAGCTTCAAAAATCTGACGCTTGATCCAGTAATTCCAAAGAAACTTCAAGACTTTCGTGTGCACAAACACTTCCAAGGAGAAAGGATGGAGAGCATCCTGGGTGATACATACTGGCAAGGGAGCAGGTTGCTTTACTTGTTTGCTTGTCTTGGAACAAATGGCTCCCTACAGTCAAGAAGAGCAGGTGCAGTGCTGTTTAAGTAAATACTTTTCTTGCTTCCCCTGCACATTCTATTGTCGAAAGAGGTCAAAAGGTCTTTTCTTTCAGGTACACAGTTTTGGGTCAGAGTCTAGGTGCTTGACTAAAGACTGCTGCACCCTCAAGAGCTCTTCAGAGAAAGAAAATTAACTGCTGGATTATAATAATGTAGTGGGAGTTACTATGTTACTGTAGTAAAGCAGTAAATTCAGGAGCCTGATGATACCCAGTGACACTGATGAAATACGGGGTTGACTGCTGCTTTCTTTTTGTGGATTGTCTTGTTTACAGTGACTTGCTTAAAACAAGGAAGTGTAAAAAAACAAACCCAAACAAAGCAACAAGCCATTCATGTAATTTGCAGAAGGTGTAAACAGAATGTGCTTTGTAGTAATACTTGGAAATTAATAACATTTAACACTGAGGCTGACCTCATGATCTATCAGAGTTAAAGCTTGGAAGGTGGGAGACCTGGCTCCTTTCTCCAGCTTGTACAAAGGTTTCCTGCAAGTAATAAACTCATAGAATAAAACTTGACAAAATGAAACTTGCCAAATATGTTCAGTTTACTGGTGTGTATAATGAAAGGCTAAAATTAGCCTTAAGGCAAAGAAACCCTTTTTAAAGAGTCACATTAGTGTCTTCCACAGTCCTGGGTCAAGGAAGACCCAGGCGGAATCGTTACTCTTGATTCGAGTCCAGAAATGGACTACCTTAATTCATATGAGATGAGGATGTCTCCATTTTGCCACACATTATTTTGGACCAATTTGTGAGTGCTGGCAAAATCCCAGGACTGCAGAATGGGGACTGGTGTTGTTTGTGCACTTTGTGTAGCATCAAGCTGGATATTTTCAAAGGAAGCCAAGGTCGTTCAGTCATAAGAACAACTTTGTAAGTGCTCTCATTTTTGCTTGGCTGCAGTACTTGTGCTGCCCAAGTGTACTGCTAGTCTGTAGCTGTTTTTTACCGAGGGCTGTACTGTATTTTGGTCTACTTTAATTTCCAGAAAGCCTTTGACATTTGTTGTTGGGTAGATATTGGCACATCTAGTGGAACAACACAACCAGTAGCACACTGAAGAGCTATTTATGCTTCATGTAGATCTGTGATAGATTCTTTATTACATTGATCTGACTTCAGTACCATTTCAGCATGATTATGATGAATGTGTCACAACAAATGGAGATAGAGCAAATCCAGAGTAATGGTTGCTCTAAGCTGGATAAATGCAAATGCATGATGACTAGGATACTCATCCTCACTTTAGAATAATAAACACCACCACCACCCCGATGCTGTTGGAGCCATATTCTCTTAAAAGCTATTTTTATTTCTTTATTGTTGGAGCACTCAAAATGTGATAAATATTTTGACATCAAAGCATTATTTATCCCCTACATACCCTAGCTGTTGAAGGGAAATAGTGTAACATGCTTAATAGTCTGATCTTTCTGCTTTCTTTTAACTGGCAAGAAGTACAAAAGGAAGTACAGGCGATACCACTGGTGCCTATATACTGTTTTATTCTAGGCATCTACTGTGAAACCTGTAGAATTCTGAGAAGTTTCCAGTGGCAATGTCAGCTGCTTTAGCAATTGCAGGTACATCATTTCAGTTGCAGCCTACACAAATTTGTCTTTAGTCACACTACAACTGCCCAGGGAGAAGTGGGTCTTAGTTTGAAAACTACTGCTTTGCTGATATAAGTCAGATGTCTTCCAGGTTGCCTATGAAGGAAGTAGGGCAAACACCACTTAGCCAGACTTCTCCATAATCTACTTTTTCTCTTTATTCTAGCAGAAGAAAAACAACTGGGGCAAAGGAGATTCCAGTCAAATGATTCCAGATCAGCATCCTGAACACAGAAAAGTTGAGCTGCATTCTGAACTTTCATTTATCATACACATTTTGTTTTATTCATATTTACCTTCTAACAGGAGTTGATTGAATTCTAGTTCCCCCTATCAGCAGATTGTAAACACAGGAATTCTACAAGTGACAAACTACTACCCACTGGTGCCCTACTCACTGCATCTGGAAAGAGTGTCAAGTCCTGTTCAGTGAGGGTGAGGGGGTGAGATGTGCTGTGCTAACATCTGTCCAAGGTATTTATTAACAACACAGCAAATATAACCAGTGGTGTACTGAACAGTGTGCTTTTATCTCTTGCAAATCAAATTAAGAAAGGGAAAAATCCTCAACAGAAGATGAACATGCCAGCACTAAGTATCATCATGATGCTGATCCCTGCTGATCCATCACTGAATGCTCAGACCCCACAGTTCACAGCCTATTTAGCTGTGTTTACAGTATGATGGTCAGTGTCAGGTCATGACACACTGTCTTTCATTCGCTGAGCATTTCACTGCAGTGTGGTGACTCTCATCAGAACTGATAAGTAAAACCCTGAAAGAAAATAACTGGGGTTTGTTTTTCCACCTGGGCCAGCTCTGTGATCAGATTTACCGTATGCCTACACAGTACAGGAAATTGTGTGGGAAGAGGAGTGAAAGCCTGCAAAGGGAGGCTAACTTAATCAGAGCTTCTGCATGGGCAGAAGTCACTAACCTTGGCAGCAGGTAGCATTATAGATAGGGGTGTGTCTGAAATCATCTTCTTTCCTCAGACAGGAATGCCTGTTAATGTTAGTCCTCTAATGCCAAAGTCCAATTGTTCCTTGTGGATGTGACTGCATCACCTCTTGTGACTAAGTGGTGTTTGCTAATGGTAAAAGGGGTGTATGCCCTTCAGTCACGAAAACGTGCCAGTTTCTGTTACAGCAGGGTTACGATGTGAAGGACCTAAACACACATTTTTCCACCTCCCAGCAGGACATGTCAAATGCCTGGTTATAATTTATCAGAGCTGCAGACCTTTAAGTCATGCTGGGCATGTGGGTACAGCACAGGTATCTGGCCTTGCTGATACCTACCCTCACGCAGCAGTATGGAAGTGGATGGCAGCAGCAACATCACCTTTCTGAAGTCACAGAGTGTGGAACTTTATTGAACTCCCTGCAGTAGGAATGGAATTGGCACGCTCTGCTCACCTCTGTGTGCAGAAGTGTTCAGTCTGTTGATCCCAAATATGCTTTGGCACAAAGTAGCTGGGAGTGGCAGCTGAGTGCTCACTCAGGTAGGCAGGCAGCATTGGCTGAGCTTTCATCTGTTTCCAGAGCTGAGCCACTTTACTCAGAATAGCGAGACAAATGAAAGAAAAGGTGCAAGTAATTGCAGTGTGATACAGAAGTGTTAAAGCATATGCTCACATATTAAGTATGTGTCTAAGTGGTGTTATAAATCAGTGCCTTGTCTGGCAGCACTGGGTGTTCTGATACCTCACTGGGATTTTATGCACAAATGCCCAAGCTTTAGCTTTGATGCACAAGGAACACAGTCAGTATCCTACCACAGTCAGCTGCAAAGACTGCTGCTAGTCTTTTTGCTCACTGTTTTTTGCATGCTGCCCTATGTGCCCATGGTGTATATTTCTCATAGTGATTTTACTTGTAAGAGAACCTTCCTGTACTGCAGGAGGAAGTGGCCCAGAAGATTTATCTCCTTTCTCTGTAAAGAAAGTACATTCGTGGTGGTTACTTGGGGAGTTTGGGCTAAAACATCATTCACAATACAGATATCTACAGGCTGTCAGGATGGATTTAAAGGGAGAAGGTGGGAAAAATAAAAAAGGTAATTCATAATCCTCACTGAATAGTAAACAGTGAGGCAGCTTCCTGCCATTCAGAACTTGAAAAAACTTCTTCCTAAGAAAAGAGTATTGCAGGGTTTCTGACATGGAAAAATTAGAGACACAGCAGGGGAGCAAAACTAGCAAAAGAGATCAGAGGTCTGTAGCGATGTTTGGGAAATGAGGCCACAAGGCTGGTAGTCAGCTAACAGAAAGAAGAATCAGCAAGGTTTTAATTAATTGAGTGTGTATGATAGCATTGGGTGGGAGAGTGTGTTCTAATACAGGAATAAGCTAAACCACTCCCCAGAAGAAGATAAGGGTGTACAGGCCTGATTTCTACCAGGTGGTTCTAGATATGCCTCAGTGACACACCCTTATGTGGCATGGTACACACAATACTACATACAGTGCAAGCCAATGATGTAAAATTCTGATCCAAACCAGGGAGGTGATCTGTATTCAGGACTCTGAGGTCTTGAGTACTAGGCTATTTGCCTGTGTAGTGCTCTGTGGGTTATAAATTTAGAGAGTATAAGGAAAATGACATTTCAGATATAAAAGCAAGGAAAAAAATTGTGTCCAGCTCTTTTAGACATATTTCCCAACCTTTATGTTAAGTTGTACTACATTTTCATGTACATTAATTACTATATTTACGATTTGATGGCTTTGTTACATCAATTTGCCCATACTTATTTGATTTGCATTTGTTAATACATTGTCTCCTACAATAAACTGTTGTATCTTTGCATATGATATATTAGATTCAAATTCTTAAAAGTCACTGTTGTCACCCTTCAGGTCTGATTTTAATGCCTGTATCAGGCTTTTGAAGCCTGAGACTGAGCATCATGCTGTTAGGTGGCAAAGGGCTGATGCACGTGGTACCACAGCAACACAAAGTGGTATGATAAAAAAATCTCAGTGAAGTTTGTGAAGAAAGGAAACCTGTCCAGGAAGTGTTTACTCTCAGCTAACCCTAAGGAAAAAGCTTCTTGCTACTCTTGCAGCCCTTCATCTCATTGCATTTTATACTGGAGAACCTAGAAAAACAGTGCTGAACTGAAGCTTTCCACTGAATAGCCACAGAAGATTTTGACTTTTGTGATGTAATTTTTTTTCAGACAACACTTAGGCAGGTGTGAAATCTCACCCACATAGCATCATAAATCAGCTCAGTATTACAAAGGCAACTTCTACCCCTCCCCCTTTTCTTTTGGTTACTTTTGAATGCAGGATATGATCTTGGCTCTCACTGTGGCATGTGTCATCTATCTGAATATGAAATAGGTTACTTATATTTTCTGAAATACCCGTATTTCCTATTGCTCATTTAATTTCTGAAATACTTTTTCTGCACTAGACAGAAATCTATGTGTTAATTTCACAGCTCAAACCCAAACAAAGCCATTTTTAAGAAGCTTTGCTGTTGCCCATGTAACTGCCTGTGGTTGATAGTTCCGCTAATGTTATTTTCCTCAGCCTCCTTCCTATTACCCCGAAAATTACGCTTGAACAGAACGTGACTGCTAAACCTGGTTTTAAACTGGGCTTTGCTTCAAAATCTGTGAGGCTGACAATTGCTTGCGCCTCTCTGAAGTAGGCAAGGAGCTTGGAAAGCTTTGGGAAGAATGTCAGAGTAACATGTAAAGTGAAATTATAGTTTCTCAGGGAAGAAATGGGTAAGAAAATAGAAAGCAAAACCAACATCTTTGATGCTGACTGAAAACTAATTTCCCTGCATCCTTCCCTATTCTCAGAAAGGATCTAGCAGAACTTAAAAGGTATGCAGAAGAGTGAGTAGGCTGGTTACAGGATGCAATAGCTTTTGCTTCAGAGACATTTCAACAGCTTAGAAGAGTTGAGGGGTGAGGGTGTGATACAGAAATATAAAATCTCTAATGGCATGGATAAAGTGAATGATTATTCAGTTTCTCACAGGAAGTACGTAGGTGATAACAGGTGAACTTAATCCTCAAGTTGTAAATGGAAGAAATTGCCCTTTCCCTCAGCACCCTTAGCCCTGGAAATAAGACTGATGTTCCCACTGCAAACTGTAACCCTTTCATGCAGGTTGATTATAAAACAAATACATACCCATAGACGTGTACTTACTAACAAGTGTTTCTAGTAACTGCCTACTAGAAGCCCCTTTTCAGAGATTCAGCAGTCAGCTGAGTACTGGACACCATACAAAGTGATTGTGGAGAATGTTCTTACTGTTCAGAGCAGCAATTTAAAGAAAGAAGTGTTTCATTTCAGAAAGCTAAATTACATAGCTGATCTGACATGACTGATTCTTGTCTCTATGCAGTCCTGGCTGTGATGTAGTTCTCTACAACAGAACAGCCATACTGGTTTAGACAAAACATCTAGTTAACCATCTATTTTACTTCTCAGGTAACCAGCAGCAACGTATGAGAGGAAGCATACATGTGCTATATCCCCAGTGTGTACAGACCCATTCAGTTCAGGGACTTCCAAAGCCACAGAAAACAGTTTTGTGTTTAGTGGTCCCCATGGATAAGTGGAGCAAATGCAGTTGATGTGCTAGCACATTACAGCAGCTTCTGAATTACTATGGAAATGCTGCTTTTCTGCCTTCTGATCTCTTGAAAAAATGTGTGAATGTCCCCTTAAAAAAGATCTTGTATGTAAAGTGCATGTTTAAAGTTTGTCCATATTGTCACCCATGTACAATTAAAGTCTCTGGGGTTCATCTAACTTGCCTGCCTTTGTAGGCATTAGGTTATAGGCTCATTTATATTGTGCGATTAGGAGAAATGATTAATTATGGAAGGTACCACTGAACTGGAAAACAATGTAGTCTGGCAGTGTTCAAGGCCAGGTTGGATGGGGCTTTGAACAACCTGGTCAACTGGAAGGTGTCCTTCCCCATGGCAGGGGGTTGGAATCAGATGATCTTTAAGGCCCTTTCCAATCCATATGATTCTATATGATGATTCTACCTGCAGCATCTTAAACTGTGATCCATGGATTGCATCATCTGGGAAGCATGCATGACATAATAACTGAGAAAATAAACCTTTTCTTACTGGGCTTAAATTTGCCACCTGGGGACATGTAGCTCCGTTCAAAAATCTCTAGCAAACTGAGTTGGAAAAATACATTAAGAAAGGAAGATCAGTAAGGAACTTGGGAAGGATCTTCCCATCATGTTCAACAAAGAACTCCATCCATTTTTTTCCTTTTTAATCAACAGACCACTCAAACTTCTTGAAGAAAAACTGTTTGTACTAACTTCCTGAGCAAAGGCCAGCTTCTGCACTATTGTCCCACAGGTTTTCACTTAGAAGCAACCAAAACCAAAACTAAGCTTTGAAGATTCAGCTCTTATTTTCATATAGTCTTTATCTGCTTATGTATACTCCCAAATACTTACGGGTACAGTTTTGTTTTGCTTGTTTATGGTGATTTGATAGGTTGCCTTTTTATGTTTGACATAACATTGGGTGAGAAAAGAGTGGCTGGGAAGGTATTGGCAAAGAGATGGCCCAGCTACCAACCTCATGTGCTTGGTCTTTCCTAGAAACAGCCGAAGAGCCAAGAGAAACTAAAAGATGCGTGATGTATCTGCTCACCTAGGGTTACGTAGAACTGGGCAAGGGTCCCTGTGGAGAGGTACACAGCCATGGGGTCTGCCTCCCCCAGTCTCAACTTTGTATGAGGAACAGTGCCCATAAACGCAGTCACAGCCGTCCTCTAGCAGCTGTTACTCTCCAGATGTCCGTGATTACAGAGATCATAAATTAAACAAATGATTCTTAAAAACCGACCTCTCAAATGCCGCAACCCTCAAAAGGAAGAGGCTGCTTCCCCCATGTAACCACCTGGAGCCAGCTGTAAACCTCCTCCGTGCAGACTGGCACTACCGCCACCGGCCCCAGCAGGAATGGGGGCCGAGTAAGCGATCTTGCTCTTTTATGGCTGTTGGGCTTTCCCGCTTTAGGTTTGCACCTACACCCCCCCCACACACACCCTTTTCCTTCCTTCTTTCTTCTATGGTGCATCGAGCCGTTGTTGCTCCGGAAAACCACGGGGGGACTGAGGAACAGGACTGAGCGACCGCCGCGTCCTGCAGCAACGCGCGCTACCGGCCGCCGCAGGTGCCGAGCGGCCCCAGTGAACGTGAACCGAGCCCCACTTCCATCATGCGGCCACCTAACGGCTCTCCCAGCAGCCCCCGCGGCCGCCACGGCGCCGTTCCCCCGCCCGGGGCTGCTGGGAAGCGTAGTGCTGCCACGGCGAGGGGCAGAGCAGTGCAGCCAAAGCCTGCGAGTAGAGGGTTTAGGCATAGGCATGGTTATGGGCATGAGGATGGAGGCCTCCGCCGCCGCCCGCTAGCAGCCCCCTCGGGTGGACGGAGGCTGACTGAGGTGGTCGGGCTCCGTGTGCCACAAAATGGCACCTGCTGGTTGCGCATCGGCGGCCGCCGTTGGGTCCTGGTGCAAAGCTCCCTCAGGTACCTGAGGGCGGGTGAACATCAATGCACCGAGGATGGCGATTGAGCAATGACACCTGATAACGTGACGGGCATACAACATAGTAACGTGGGTCACAAAATGTTTTCTCTGAGGATAGGGCTTAGGTGTGCCCCTGTGATGACACCTCCATGAGCGGGAAAGCACCTGAGCACTTCTGTGTGAACAGGTCTCCACCCCTCACATCCACGGTGCCAGGAGGGCTCAATGTTACAGGCTATGTTACAAACAGACCTGCTGCTCCATGTTGCCAGGGCTTGTATCTCATTTTCCCCATCTGTGATGTTTAAGGCTTAAATCACGTGTAATAAGCATGAATGAAATTTGGCTGGGAGGCAAAGTGCTCAAGAACCATTCACCCAGGGGCTTACAGGCTTTGTTTGTTGTTGGTTTATTCTTTCTTTCTCTGTTTTAGAGAAACAAAGAAATGAAGAGATGTTTCTTCATCTGCCAAATATTTATACTACATTCCATTGTTCAGGTGATAGGAAAGAAAACCCATGGGGTTTATTTCATGTACTTCCCTGTAAACCTTCTTCATGTTTGGCAAACCTACTTTGCCCAAGGAAAACTGAACTATAAACACATTGACTCTAGTTTGCCTTTTTAACTTTTCCTCCGAAGCATTTATCATGTTCCCTAGCAAATTATTCCCTAGAACATTATTTCCTGATGGCCTTATAATAAAACAGAATAAAATTATAAAAGTTTTCTGAGTGCTGTAGCTTGGGTACAGTGACTGAAGAGGTGACAGTCACTAGGCGTTGCTGGAAATTACACATGCCTATCTTGTAACAGGATACACTGAGTGGAGCCACAGAAAGCCACACAAAAAACATGCAAGAGAACAACATTTCAGTGTTTCATGACTGAGAAGGTGGTCAAACACTGGAACAGGCTTCCTAGAGATTTGGCCCAAGCCTGTCAGCGTTTAACAGGCATTCGGACAGTGCCCTTAATAGCATGTTTAAACTTTTTGTCAGCCCTGAAGAGGTCAAGCAGTTAGACTACATGGTCACTGTAGGTCCCTCCGACTGATACATCCTATCCTATCCTATCCTATCCTACCCTATCCTATCCTTATTCTTATTTTTTTATTCTTATTCTTTTATTCTTCTCTAATGTTGAAAGTCAGAGAACAAAAAATTATGTTGGAAAGTGTAGTTTTCATCTCATCTCTATATACTTGGGCTTATATACTGGTCACATTAACTTCCTGTAAAATATCTCCACCTGGGGACCATTGAATGTATGAAGGTCAGTGCAGTACACAGATTTCAGATTTGATAGGTTAATACGATTCACAAAAGAATCTAATTTTAAAGATGTATTTGTACTAGCATAGAGGAATTTACTCTGTGTGTAATTTTAATATTATGGCTAAACCTCCTACAAGTGGGAAATCTTAAGTGAAGGACGTGTGGCTCCTTGAGTAGTTGAGCCAGCAGTTGTCTGTCCTGAACAGCTGAGCCAGTGTTGTCTGGTTTTCAGATGTAATGCTCAGACTAATCAGTCCTTCCAGCAGAGCCATTACTGGTCTGTCTGTTCTCGGCATCTTATTTCTGGTTGTCCCTTTGTAGAAAGTCCTTGCACTGAATTTCCACTTCCATTTGGTTTCTCCTGTTTCTTCTTTATCAGTGTAGCCTTTGAACTTCATCTTGTGTGTTCTTCCACCTCCTGCATAGATGTAATCATGCATTCCTTCATTTGTTTAGGACTTGCAGCAACCACGGTGAGAAGTACACACCAACATATTTACTGCCTAATGAAATGATAACCTTAATTTGATTTATTACCAAGAAAACATGCGGCTGTGCAGGTCTCTGATTGCAGGGAATGCCAGAGCCTGGCACGTGTACTGAAGGGAGACAGTGACACCGCTTGTGTGCGGTGTGAGCGAATAAGTGATCTGCTCAAACAAGTTGATGAACTGAGGGAGGAGGTAGAAAGGCTGAG
>JAVHNF010062981.1:8310-32897 GCA_034783455.1 Micropsitta finschii
CCAGGGAAGTTGTGAATGCTCCATCCCTGGCGGTGTTCAAGGCCAGGCTGGATGAGGCCTTGGGTGGAATGGTTTAGGGTGAGGTGTCCCTGCCCTTGGCAGGGGGGTTGGAGCTAGATGATCTTAAGGTCCTTTCCAACCCTAACTATTCTGTGATTCTGTGATTCTATAGTGAGCAGCATATATGTAGCAATACAGCTGAAACTGGCCAGTATATGCAGAACGCCATTGGAAAGCTTTTCTTCATTTATCTTTTTATCTCCAAAAGAGCCTAAAGAGAAGAGGTATTAAAGCTCCTGTTCCTAAGATAAAGCTGTGACTTAAACTGGCAGTAGCTGGAAAATAGTGTCTAGTTTGTCCTGTGACATACCATCAGTAAGTGAAAGTCTTCTGTTAATGCAGGATGTCATGCTTTTTCTACAGTTGTAGTTTGGTTTTAGGGGGCGTTGTTATTTGTTTGTTTGTAAGTACTGTGTAGAGTTGGGATCTCTATATAAAAAGATTCAAGCTTTGCATGTATTTTATGCTAATTTGGTGCAGATTATTTACCTTTAAAAAGTGCATTGATGTATAGTGACTTGATTCCCTACCTGTTGACTCCATTGGGAGTTTTGAAATGGCTAGCTGTGGATGCCAAGACACATGCCCTGTGTCTTGTGTGATAGTGATACAGTAAGCAGCATCAAATGTCAGTGTTGTTTTTAGAGACACATCAAGTCACTGAATGAAAACAAGCACATCTTCTCCTTTTAAGCAGTTGAAGAAGACCTGGTAACATGGCTGCTTAAAAATTATTCAGAGAGACCTAGTCATTATGTCTTTCAGTTTGCACAGAGGAGTGAGTAAAGTATATAAGCAGCTTTTAAAAATATTTCCCCATTGCTGCATGGGAATAATTTTTAGTTTACAGTTTCAAGACCATAAGTCAATCACTTGGCTTTTATCCGAGATCAAATGTTTACAACAGAGATACTAAACACTTGAAAATAGAATGGCTTATAATGGAAGCAACAGCTCATCTTTAACTTTGGAAGGACAAGCAGTACCAATTTAATTAAAGCTGTGTTAAAATAGGACTGTCATTTCTATCACAGGGATTCTCCACCCCTCCAAGATGTCCTGCCGCCATTCTTGTCTTGTGCAAATTAATAGATCATTTTATTTTCTACAGGAAATCTGAAGACTTTTATAGCAAATCCTCCAGTGTCAAAATGAACACAGGTATGCTGCTTCTATGAGATTTTTCTTTATTCTTACGTGTTGTTTAGAAAGCAGAGAAGGTCCCAAATTTATTTAAGTTTTCGTGAACAAATTGTACTTGAGTTGGTGCTGAACTCGAATTAAGCAAGATATTTTAATAGTATGTCTGCTTATGTAGGTGCATATGAGACATATATGTGCATTTGTATTCCATATATGATTTACATGCATGGTTTTCTATGTATGGAAATATATGGATGTGTGAAATATACATGCATGTTTAGCATTCTGTGTGCAAGTTACAAGTATCAGTTTTATATGTGTACGTTTTACGTAAAAATACATAGTATGAGGACCTAACAACTATGAAAAAGTGGTATTAAATCGCAGTTTCCGAAGAAAGTGTATGTGCTTTAAAAATGCTTTTCTTTCATTCTCTACAGTCATTAGATTAAGGAGCATATAAATACTACCCTATATTATTAGCTACACTTGCATAATCAGATGAGGATAACTCTTTTTTACGTATAGGGATTTATTTTTTCTCTCAAGTTGTGATAAATGTGTTGACCAGATGAAGTACTCTATAGATAATCATCTTCATGATCTGTGACAACATACTAATATTTGCTCCTGAATCATTGACATCAGTAGATAGTGCTGATGCTTTTGCTGGGAATGGGAATAGGATTCTCAAAAGCAGAATGGTGAACTCCTGGCTTCATTTATGTCAGGTGCAGATTTTCAGTTGCAGTCAACTCTTAGATGCCATAGGTGAACTGTCTGGTTTGCAGATTAACTGTGGCATAAGAATAGACATATCCATCCTTTCCGAACCAGCTGGTTTTATCACTGATAATAGTGCTGCACTATGACAATTGGCATGATGACCTGAAATAATCAAAATGTGTTCTGTGGACCTGAGGACCTGAACTACCTTTGAAGCCAGTGTCAGAGTTTCAGCAGCATACTGAAAGGGATTAGCTTTTCCATGGTATAGGTTGCCATTATCTAGACCACTATATTAATCAGACTTCCTGGCTTCCAGTTGTCTTTGACAACGACTGGGACTCTATAGGACCAGGTTCTTGGACAGACTTTTTAATACAAAGCTTAAATATATTGGCTCACTTGAAGTCACTGTATTTGTAAATATATAAGCAGGAGACAGAATTTCTCAGTTGACTTTGTGGAGTTTTTCCCAAAGTTTTGGTTGTTACTAATTATTTTCCAGATGCTAACATGGGTAGTGGTTTTTTCATTTATGGAAATACTCTTTGAAACTTGTCCTATCCTCTTGCATTTTTAGTGAAGATGTCTTCCCTAAACATGTCAGTCTGTATAATTAAGGCAGTACTGAAAGACTGCTTGCTTCAAAGAACTATAATTTCAGAAGCAGCTCAGCTGATCATCATGTATGATGACTATGATGACATCGTGAATTGCAATCATACGAGTTAAAATCATATAATATATGTCATTTTATAGCTTCTACTTTGAAAAATGTGGATAGAGCAGTAAACTGACAGTTTGTGCTACGGCAGCTCTCAAGTATGACTAAGATTTTAGTAAGATTTTTTTGTGCAAGCTAGAAATTGGCAAGAGAAATAGATGTAAGATTTAAGTAACCTATGTGGCTGTGGCTGAATAACTTTTCTTGGGGATTGGTAGTCTTCTGATCACACGGGAGCCTTGAAAAATTACTTACAATACCTGAACACACCTGAATTCCTTTCCAGTTACCTAAGGATAACATGATTGTAAGCTGAACTTTAATCTACTCTGCACTTACACAATGAAAACATTTTTCAACCTGTGTATGCTTGATGTAAATGTGCATGTTGGCAGCTGCACTAAAAGGAGGTATTGACAAAAAATGTGGTATTTCCTATCAGTTCTGTTGACGTAGATTGTTTCCTGATAGTAAAAAAAAAAAAAATTAAAAAAAATAAGAAAAAAGAATTAAAATCCAGTGAGTAGGGTGTAAAAGTGAACATTTTGCACCTATCTGTTGATAACGCATTACTTCACTAAGGAAGACAGTGACTGCTATGGAAGCTGTTCTGCATGGTGTTCTGGTTTAGTTGCAGATTTCTTTTTCTTCCCCCCCCTTGTTGTCTTTGAACACTAAATGAATGCTGCAGTTTTTCTATGTGTATGTATATGTCACTGCTTTATAACAGGAATTTGTGCACGATGCAATTGGAGGTTATCAGATACTATTGATTTGCCAGTAGTTTGTTTTATAAAATATGTATTTCATCAGTTGCTCTTGCAGATAAATGAGCATTCTGGTCTGGTGCCAGTAACTACTGAAGTGGCAAAGCTAGTGTATATGCAGCTTTAAAAAGAAAATCTACTGCTTAGAGTAGGCTCCTCTAATCCAGTGTTCCCTGTGGCTGAGACTTGGCAGTCTGTCTCAGCAAACCTTGCAGAAGATATTTTTGTCTACAGAGAAAATGTTTTGAAGAGCTTTGGTTTTCAATACTCTACCATATATGGGAGGGATTTTTTAGCATTTGATGTTAATTCTGTACCGCATGTTAGGAGGCAATATTCAACAGCATAAGGCAATAAAACATGTTTGCAAATGCAAAGAAATAGATATCAGATATAGGGGAGGATTTCGGAAGTACCAAAGGTGCTTCAGCCCATAGTTCCTTTTGGAGTTCAAATGATGTCATAATTTAAAAAAAGTAGTCTAATATAATATGTGCCTTTTTAAACCCTAAAGAACAAGCAGTCATGACAAAATAGCATTTTTAACTTTATACAGGGGTTTTCATCAAGCTAAGTACTTTTCAGGTTCTATGAACAGCATTAACTTGGTGAGATATTTTGAGAAGCTAAGTCACAGAAAACGTGGGCTACCTATGAAGTTCACATCAGCTTAAAACACAGGATAAATGTGCTTAAAACACTCAGTTCATATTACATATGTACGTGCATAGCTGATTTTGGGAGAAAGGTAATTGCATTGAGGAATAAGGAATGGATACAAGTTAATGTGCTAAAACAGATTCTTAGTATCCACCTGTGAATATCTAAAGCAAATTAAGTGGGTTTGAGTGTTTCAGGCATTCTACAAAAAAAAAAAAAAAAGCAGAAAAAAAAAAAAAAAGCAAGCAAGCAAAAAACCCAACCTCCCCAAAAAAGCCAACTACACCCCCCAAGAAAAAAAAATAATTTTAAAATCATCATTTGTTGTAATTTAGCAGCAGCAAAGAACCAAATAATAGTGGGCTCACCCTCACAAAGGAGCTCAGAGAAACAGTGACAGGAGGGGAAGCCCAAATAATAGCCTGCCCTGCCAGGCTAATCCCAGGCCCATCACAGGAGACATCAAAGGCCCATTTCCAAAAGCCTAGAAGAGCAGAGAGGCACAAGGGCAGAAAGGAGCCCAAATTAAGGAACAAAGTGATGGACAGGTGCCTCCCTTGTCCAGGACTGTCCCAGGAGAGCATCAGCCCTGTGGTCCAGGAAAGGAATGAATGGCAGACTCAGTGTCTGAGCCCCGTTGCTGGAAGGACCCACCTTGTACATGTGTGCATATATATTCTCACTAGTGGACCTTCATCCTGCCCATGCAGAGAGGAGAAGGTTCTGAGGCCATTGTGCATCTGTTAGTGTGAGTGCCCTGAGTATCTGTGATCTCTGTGGCCAGCTGCATCTGTATGTAGTGCATACATGTGTTCATGTGTGTGTGTCTACTGGGAACATGTCTCCAGACTCACTACCAGTTGGATATGGTAGACAAAGGGGGAAATTATACTGCTCACAAGTATAATGAATATAATAATTATCAGCAAACATTATGTTTAGGTGCCATTTTTCTTTCCTTTGATCTGTAAAAGCATATTAAAAATTTCCTGTGTCCTGGCTGCTCTCTCTCACCTCTTCACAAGAGGTCACTATCCTTTCCTAAATTAAAATGGTGTTGTTTTGAATTGCCTCCATTCTGGTTTGGAGCAGGACCTGATCAATAGACTATAGTCAGAGATACAGCTCACTTAAGATGATGCTGCCTGTAGTGGGAGCAGTTGAGATTGTGGATTTAGGGGTTAAAGTACCTATTTGTGGAGACAAAAGTAAGGCAGGAGAAAGAAAGAAGTGAAGAAAGGTAAGGAATTGAGAAAGGCTGAAGAGAAAAATTTTAGGAAGGGAGCTGGCAATGGGAGAGGAGCTGAATGGTGAACTAACAAGAGGAAGAGAGCATCCAGAGGATACATACGCAAATACACACATCAACTTGGCTGGAGGGCACAGACAAAACCACCTCCACCTATCTTTTCCAGTCTGTGGGTGGTTCTTTTCTTTTTCTGTCTTTAACGGTAAGTCTACAGTATTGATCCTAGCATTCAGGAGTTCATCCCTATGTGGCCCTTACTCTGCAAAATACTTTCAGAACCATGACTCACCAGATGATAATCTTTACCTCCCCTTTCTATTTTCTTTGGTACCAGCTAAGGCTGCTTATTTGTCTTTCCTGATTTGATTGGAGTATGTAGGGCTTGCAGTATCTAGGCAACAACAGGCCTGGTTTGAGCTGGACTTTCATTTTAAGGAGCTGTTTTGATTGTGAATTATTGCCCAACTTCATATTCTGTTACTGCCTGCAGACTTTACCTGATTCGGGTCATCTTTTCTTCAGCGTTAAAATAGTTTCTAGGAATACGGGACTCTCACTCCTGAAGAATTTATCATGTCAAAGGCACAGGGAATTGTGCATATGTGTATTCATATTTGCACATACTTTAATTATTTTTTATGTATGCATACATTTCATATGGTTTCATATAGCCTCACTTATTCCTGAGAAACAGCTGTGCAGTATTAATTGCTTATAGTTTGCAAATCAAATGATCAGATGGATGCTAATTTGGCTTTCGTTACTATTTTTGAATTCTCTGTTCTCTAGACTTACTGGTTTTTGATGTTATTGGGACTTGGGGAGTCTGGATGAATATAGTTGGTATTTGCTGGAAATCTGATGGAGCCATGAAAAAAGGAATACAGGATGGAATAAGCTTCTTGAAGTTCAGTGTGAAAGTCTGTGCAGATAAGGGAAGCAGTTTGAAAACTGCCTTCTTTGAGGCAGCATGCAGATTCTTCTGATGCTCATTCAGATACAATGCCCTTGACTTAATGGGTGCCTGGCCTAAACAAAGATGGGAAGATGGAATCCATCGTGCATGTATATATGTGCTTGCCCACATGCATTCATATTTTATTTGAAATTTTCCACAACTCAATATGGTTTATTTGTGCGATTATGCCTTGATTGAGTGCTAACTGCCTCTAGTTACCTTGTGCCGATACTGAGAATGTTATTGGAAGTACAGACTTGCATATGGTTGTCTATGTGTAGGGGTAAATGTATGCTTATATGTATATAACCACTTGCAGCATGTGTTTTAGCTATCTTATATGAAGCCATGCCAAACACTTTTCTAGATAATCGGTCTACTAAGTATAAAATTAATTCAGTTCAGTTACATTAAAAATTAATTTGGAGCAAAATTTCTTGAAGTTATAATGATAAAACATTTGTAGTAAATTTTCTCATTGTCTTCCTTTTCTCCCACTTCAATTTCTCTATCCTGAAATTCAGGAAGGTAGCTCTTGAAAAAAATATAATAAAGCATCACTTTAACTAAAAGATGTGACAGTACAGTGAAATAGTTTGCTTGTTAGCTTGTATTAAATAAACTAGGCTGTCAAAGTCTGCTCATATTCAGAGAACAACAGAACCTCAGTATCAACACATCATCGAATCTCATTGGAATTACTTCTGGTATATGGGGAGAAGGAGGGAATGCAAGAATGGAAAATGTGATTTTAGTTATCATTGCCGTTCTGTATTTAGGCAAGCAAACTGAAATGAATATGCAGGTTTGATTTAGCCATTGTCTTTGTTGCACATGGGCAGCATCAATAATTAATTGCAGGTAATGTATTGCTTTCAACTATTGCTGACTGAAATTATTTGGCCTTTTGCCTTAAGACTTGGAATTGGCAATGAGTCTTTGGAACCACTTACACCTGAGGCAGTGGTTCTGATGTTTGCCAATGTTAACAAGTACTTAATGCATATCCTGCAAGACATGTGGCCAGAGGGTGCAGCTATTTGGGAAGAATATTGGAATAAGCAAAGAAATGCCAGGAGCTCACTTCTCTTGCAGATGTGGGTTAAAGATGTCTCTGTAGTTCAGATTAGTGCTGTCATAGGAAATAGTTTCTACTAATAGGTTGCAGGTCTTCCTGAAGAGTAATTTTATAAAATACTCTGTCATAGGACACAGATACAAAACTGTTGGAGCCTCTGTCATAGCTGTGGTTCTTCTTGACTTCAGTGGGGCCCTGTATGAAATTTCAGTAATGTAAAATATGAAAATTAAATTACTTATTATAGTGAAGAGCAGAAAAATACCCTAGTTAAATATAATCAAGATTAATATAATCAGGAATATTTATTAACATGCTTTAATAACTATGATAGAGTTTCTATAAAGCTAAATTGTGGGAATACCTGATTCTAACAATAACAAAGTATTTCTAAACCAGAATGACAGCTAGCTCCAAGTGAGAAAAGAGCAGAGTAAGGAAACAAAGGAGTCATGCAGGATCCAGAAGAAAGGGTTTTATTTCTGGTCCTGGCTGTCCAGAGTGATTTTAATTTTTTAGTCATTCCGCTGGGTTATTATTGGGTTCCAGATGCAGATTTTTTTATCTTCCATTAGATAAAAAAGAAGGGGGAGAAGGAAAATGAAGATGTTCTATCAAAACAACAAAAAAATTGCCACTTTTGTTTCTTGAGCTTAAAGGATCCAAAAGACTGAACAAAAGCTGATCAAACATAAGCTCAGTTTATGAATGGTGTCTTTCTAATGCATACAGTGAAATGATTTTACAGTGCAGATAATTAATATTACTCTGGAATGCTTAATTCTTCATCTTGATTACTTGTTTGGCTATACTAATTAGCTATAATTAAGCCGCCTTTCAGGTGACAGAATGTATGTATTTTCCTAATGGATCAAGTATTAAATATTGCTTTCTTACTTTCTGTGACATTTATTGTTGTTTAAAATTGGTGAAATTTTACACATTCTGCTAATTGCGAACTTGCAAATTTACACATTCCTGCAGCACTTCCCTAACTGCATGCTTATTTTCATGTGTGTTTGGTGTATCTCACACTGTGATACGTTGCATGTGCTTGCTCCCTTTGTCTGGGGCTGCTGTCTGTAATGTTTTGTGCTTCCAGATAGCGGTGGGTGTGCTCGCAAACGTGCTGCAATGTCTGTCACATTAACAGCTGTGAAGAGAGTTCAGAGTTCTCCAAACCTATTGGCCTCAGGTATAACCGCTTACCAGGGAGATACTGCTCCTGAATGGCTTTTCTATTGTGTTGTGCGTTCCTGCAATATGACTCTGCAAGGAAGAGAAGGGTAACCGTATTTTCTATCACTGTCAGGTCTGCTACTTAGTTCTACAATGCTCTTTAAAAAGTGGTCTTAATTTTTCTCTGCCTGTGCAGAAAAAAACATAGGAAAACTTAGGAAAAAACAGTTACTTATAAATTACTTTTGCCTTTGATACATATTTTGAGTCTCATGTCCCCTGTTTTTTTTTTTTTTCAAGGTAAGGTAGCATGAAAACTAGATTTTGTTTCTATCAAACTTTGTTTACTGCAACTTGCTTTAAAAACTCTTCTCAAAGGAGGAGAATCTGAATGAATGAATCTGAATGACAAAGTGATTGTCAGAGCCAGATTAACTTTAAAAAATAATTCATCAAGCATGTTTTCCTAAAACTGTTTAAACCAATAAAAAAGCATGCAGAATATTCCATAGACAGGCAGAACTGCTTCATAGCAATACTCATGACTGGATTAATTAAATTAATATTATAAATATAATAAATATAAATAATTGGTATTGGCTGCCCAGATTCACTACTGAATTAAGTACTTGTAAAATCAGTTAAGAATCTTGGGTAGTGTAGACTGACTTACACCAAGCTGAACATGCAGTGTTCACAGCAAACAAAGATAATACAGGAAGCTGAATAGAGAACAAGCCAGAAAATTTTTCTTTTGTAGTCTTTGTTTTGTAGATTTTTCAAGCATAAGACTGATAGAACTGCTAGAATTTCTGAAGCAAATAAAAAAAATTGGTTGTTACTCTTTGTAAGGACAGTGGAAGGGTTATTGAGATTACTGCATGTGTGTAAATTTAAGAAAACAGTGAGTTCTTATTTCTTAACAGCGCTTATAACAAATTTTTGTCATTTAAATATCCAGTACAAGCCTCTTGCTGTCTTGCTTTTTTGCACTTAAAATTAATGATAAGGAGTTCTCTTAGTACTATTATATTGTGCATTAAAAATATTTTTAATTGGTTTAGAGATGTCATAATTTTAGTTTCTTTAGGAGAAAAAAAAAAGCAAACAAACAAATATATCTACAAGTAATACAAAAAAAACACCAGACCTTCAAATCTGTTCTGTTCTGGCAGTATGTATACATCAGTTTCTGTGTTTTGCTTTAAAGTGATGAAGAAAGCATCACACATTCTAGTGTGAAGAGGGAGAAAATCCTGACAGAGTCTGTAGGCATTTTTCTTGGTTTTGAATTAAACCTTTTCAGCTCAATCTTAATGGAATTATAATTCTTTTGATAGCTAGATTTTTAGATGGTGGTATATCACAGTATTTACTAGAAAAAAAAACCCACAGCAAATGTTTGTTTATTATTGGCTGGCTGAATCAGCTGTGATTAAATAGCAGTAGCTCTAAGCACACCATAACCTTCTGTAGAACTTGTGCAATAAACACTGCACAGTTACCTATGCTCTAATATTCTGAGGTGTGCTTAGGTAAAAGGAGGGGCATAGGTAACTGAACAAAAAGACTGCTACATGTTTTGTGTCATCATGTTTTTATATCTAACACAAATTAATGCTGGATGTTTCTTTTTCAGGGTCTGATTCTCAGTCTCCAGATTCAGGTAAATAAAACACTATGTTTATGCATCATTGTAATACCATACAAGTGGATGAATTATAACAATCTTCCACTTATTTGATATCATTCCTCCACAGTATTTCCTGTGACACTGTAGTGACAGGACAAGGGGTAATGGGTTCAAACTTAAACAGGGGAAGTTTAGATTGGATATAAGGAAGACATTCTTTACTGTGAGGGTGGTGAGGCACTGGAATGGGTTGCCCAGGGAAGTTGTGAATGCTCCATCCTTGGTGGCATTCAAGGCCAGGCTGGACAGAGCCTTGGGTGGAATGGTTTAGTGTGAGGTGTCCCTGCCCATGGCTGGGGGTTGGAACTGGATGATCTTAAGGTCCTTTCCGACCGTGACTATTCTATGATTCTATGTGGCTGCAGTCCTGCCTCGGGCACTTCAAAGGCCCCAACTGCTTGGCTCTGCAGCTTGACAGACCTTTCAAAGTCACCTTTGCAGTCTCAGGACTGCTTCCAGAGGCCATACGCTCCTTCTGCCCAGCATAAAACTCCAGTGACCCCGTTTGTTAAACAATCGAACCAGCAAGGTAGCATTTAGAAGCAACCCTACAAGAACTAATAAGCAACCTGGGAAGAAGGCAGGATGTGGGCACAAGGGAAGGGATCACACAGCAGTGGTGGCAAAGAGACTCCTATTTCCAGTATAGAAAGGTTTCCTATGCACATAAACGAACCCTGTGGCCATGTCTTTTTGGTCATGCTGATAACACTCTCCTTGACTCCTGAGCCCTCTTTCAGTACGTTTTCCATACAAAGCCCATCCCACCTCATACTTGAGGCTGCTCCTCAGCCACAGACCCAAAGTGACAGAAATGAAGCCACACGGCTGTGTGGTTTCTGATGGCAAAACCCCGTGACACAGAGCCTGGATCTAGACATTTTATGGCAGAAAAGAGCCTCCAAACACTACTCCTAAAAGGAACATGAAGAACTGCATTTCAACATTCTTCTCCTATAGTTTCCCCCTTTCCCTTTTTACACAACAAAGAGGGAATGACTTCAGCTGCAATGGAAAAATGGAGATAAGTACACCAGGAGTTATTTACTTATTGCTGCTCTTTTTTACATCGTGTTCCCTTAGAACATGTCCCTGGCTGGTTTCCCAAGCAAGAACTGGTTCATCCATCTCTATTTAAATTACTTCTGTACTGCACTGAATAATGGTGCCTCCGTTTTACTCCAGGGCTAAAGGTGACTGACTTAAAGGTGATTATCTTTTGTTAATAGCCTGCATTACTGAGCAAGATCTCGGAATTACCTTTGTAATCCTTCCCCACACTTTAATGTTGCTATTATTATTAATATTGCTCTTTAAAACATACTTTTCTCCTGTCATGTGGAAGCAGTGACTGCTGCTTCTCAGGGAGAAGGTGTAAAAGCTGTCTGACAGTATCAAGAAGGAAGAATCAGGTGCATCACACTGCTTTCATCCTTAAAGGTGATGCGGCTTTGAGGCCAGCCATGAACAAGAGGCATTAAACTGCAGCCAGGCTTCCACGGTCAGTGTGAAGAACACAGATTTAGAAGCATATTTAACCTTTCTGTAGGATTTGTACATGTTTTATCTTTTTTACATAGACCCATTCCCACCCTCCTGTCCCACTGCAAGCCCTAGGGCTCAACGCGCTCTTGCACCAGTAGCCTTTCTTTCCCTAGCTCCAGACCAGCATATCAACCCAGACCTGTGGATGCAAGTCCAACTTCAGCAGCTGCATCAGTGACTTCAGGTTCTTTTCCTCCTTGCCAGGATTTAGAGGAGCTCATTGACACTGCTCCAGGAAGGGCTTTAACCAAGCCAGCTCACACAGCGCTCCTCAAATACCCCATCAGGAAATCCCAGCACACCATAAATAATGGGCATTAGCTTTATATTTCTCATGGCCCAGACTTGCAGCAGTTTCTGCTCTAACAAATCACGTTTGTCAAGCTTTCCCTGCATTGTCTGCTGAACACTGAGCACCAGCATTCTCTGATGGGTGTCTGCTGAGCACTCGAAGGACAGGCTCTGGAGAGACTCTCTGCCCAGCATCACTGCTAGCACTTCAATATACAATATTTCACACATACTTGCACACTGTGTGTTACTTCCAATGTCTTCTATCTGTTCTGCCTTCTCTTCCTTTATTGTTTGCTGCCTTCCATGCAGAGAAAACTAGTTGAAGGCTTCTAGAGATGTGAATAATTTGGTTCAAGCATTGTCTAATATCATCAGCGTTGCACTCAAGTATGTAATGTACAAACTCACCAGTGCAATGCAGGGAAAAGGTAAATGTCTTGCTATTAAAGATAAAATGTTATGAACTTTTAATGCTGTTATTATTAAGCACTTAAAACATACAGAAGAAATACCTTTCCCATACTGAACTTTAAGCTGTGAGATGCCTAAACACATGATTTATTTCCTTCACATAAAATCCATATTAGAATGTGAATGCCATGATTAAGCTCAGAACAACAGGCATTCAAGGGTAAGGAAATAACCACACCACCTCAGCAGTTAATCCCATAGCATTCTTCCTGCCATACTTGGTGCCAACTGCTGTCTGTGTAACCCTCAAAGCTGAACACAGCAGCTCCCACAAACCCACCTCCTTTGCTAGAATCACTGCTAGATGACCTTGGTACACAAGGGAGGAGAATCTGTTTTGACAAAGACATCCAAATAGCATGTCTGGGAGAAATATCAGGCTGCATCTTCCCACTTGCATCAGACCTGGTGTGTACAGCTTGAATGCAACGATGGCGAAGAGACCCAAGCCAGGAACTGTCACCCACCAAACCCCACGCCAAGTTCCTCAGATCAAACCCTTTTCCATGCCGAACAGTCTAATTCAACAGAACCCTTCTGCTAGGATAGCTGGCTGTCCATGGACCCAAACCTCTGGCAGTAGGTGATAAAACCCAGGAGAGCCAGGAGATGCCATATCTTCCTGCCCTCACACTGCAATGCCATATAGAGGAGAATGGCTCTGATCCAGACGCACCTTCCAGTGCAAGCAGAATCCTGCCACCTCATCCAGCTCAGGCTGGGATGTGAGACAGTGTGAGGCTACTGAAGTCACCTGGAAGTTCAGGTTCACTCCCTGCTCTGGGTTGGAAGCTAAACTGGAGAGCCACACATGTCCCCAGCCCACTGCGGCTCTCCAGGGAAGGGAAAGCCACACTTCAGGCTGGAAGCACCTTCCTATGCCTGACAAGTTATGCAGTTGTTTAACAACTCGTGTCATTATGTACAGCTTTACACATAACCAGAACTTCCTATCTAGCTGTGCACATCAAGGCCACAGCCGCCAGCAAATAAATACCCATGGCTGAAGCCTTATTTTGCGCAGAAATTCCACCCTGGGACCACATACAGAATATTTAAGGTTAATCACTGCACTTGTCCGATGGTTAAATCCACTCAGCATTTGGTCTCTCATTTTGTCATAGATTAAAATCATCCAGGACTGCCCTGCCCATAGCACTTTGTCATTCAGCAGAGGCCAGGCTCAGGTGGCCTGATGCAAATCTCAGGCCTGAAAATAACCAAAATAACCTTTTCAATGGCTTCCACTGCAAACCTTGCAATCCTGTGGCTGCAGTCAGCGCAGGGCACTATCGAGGATGGTTGCTTAGCTGGTGCAAAACAGCTGACAAAGCCTGCAACACAAAGCCCCATTTCCCATAGAATGGTTTTCAAATAGAGTTAAACAAGTCAAGGGAAATGGTCTGAGCAGCAAGAAGGAAGAAAAAGATATGACAAAAAGAAAGATGTAGATATGTCTGAGGAAAGAGTACTTGGCTTCCGAGAATAAAAAGCTTACGAGTCAGAAAAGCCCTTCCCCAAAGCAGAAATTTTCCAGTGCTCCCATAAAAATGAAAGCCATAAAAAAGGATTTTCAATTCCAAAACATACACATTTCCAACTGAAAAGCTTTCAAACGTAAATAGCTTTGTTCAGCCATGATGCTCTGGCTCCGAGTTACTGATAAAGCAGGGCTGCTCTTGGAAAACGGCAGATGCACTCCGCAGAAATTTGTATATAAATAAAATGCTTTATAAGAACCTTTTTTTCTTTGAACCAAAGAAAATATTTGGTAGGAAAGTTACAACAGGCTTAGCTGTGGTCAGGACTTCTGAATGTGGCCAGGACTGACTTAACTGTGCCTCTGAATGACACATGTCCTTTTGCTTCATCAGGACATCGCCCTGTACCAGCGCAGAGACAAGGAGGGTTTCACCCACAAAACAACCTAAATTTGATGACTAAATATATTATTAGTGCCAGGAAATCTGCAAGAAGTTCCCTAACTCAGCTCAGCCCCTGCATCTTGATAACTTGCCTGAAGCTGCAAGCAAGACTGAGAAACCCCACAAAGCCAGGCCCTCAGGAAATATTGTGTGTGTCTTCCTCTGAAGCCTGTAGGAAAGCCACAAGAATAGCCTTTCCTCAAGGCATTTGGAAACCTCAGCTCCTCATTGGATTGGAGAAGGGCAGAGGCAAGCGGAAATGAAAATCATCTGGGGATATGTTCACAAGGCTGCTTAAGACCTTGTGGAAGCCTCTGTCTGGATCTGGATGAAAGATGGAGACAAGGGCAGCTTCAGGGAACGGAGGAGATTAGAGGCAAAGAGGCTGCCTGTGTTGTAGCAGGGAACTGCAGCAATGTGGAATCTCCAAATGGCTGAGGGAGGTGAAATCAGACCAGACACTGCCCCACCAGCAGCTGAGATGGCCTGGAGTGGACAAGGCTCTAACAGTACCTAAGTTTAGAGGTGGATAAGGACCAAGACCCAGCTCTATTTCTCAGTCTCACATCCAGCCTTGAACCCTCAGCACCACGAACATGCTCTTGTCCACTTACTTGCAAACTGAACAATGGAGCAAAGTTCTCTCTGAAAGGGGTGAAAAAGGAAATTTGAGGCTTTTTCCTCACTCAAACGGCTGCATGCATGCAAATCACATGTAAAGGAGGCCTGACTCACCCAATCAACCTGGCTCCCTGGCACCAGGAAGCCAAAAAGTCCACATGGTGTTTCTGAGGGCTCTGGCAGCTCCTCTCTGTGCTACTGATGGGTACCAACACCACCACCCCAAGCTTCCAGGGCCTCGTGCTCAGCTGACCAGCAGCCTGATGCCTGAAGATAACCTGAACTATGGGCCAAAAGCGCAGAGCGTTGGGTGCCATGGTTTAGTGTGAGGTGTCCCTTCCCATGCCAGGGGGGTGGAACTGGATCATCTTCAGGTCCTTTCCAACCCAAACCACTCTATGATTCTATGAACTTCAATTCACTTGCCTGCACACAGGCAGTCAGTGATGAAAACAGCCCCAGACCTTGCCACATACCTCCAAACACATATCCCCATTGCAGGAAGGACAGAGGACCAGCATGATTTCTCATGTCTCCCAGTAATGATGGAAAGCAACAAGCTGCCCTCAGGCTGATAGACCATCATCTCCCATGGAAAGAAGTCACTTTACATTGGGGCAGATCCAACTTTGCTCCTGCACAAGACAGCGAAGAAAAATATTAAAGCCTTGCTCATAAATCACTGTCAGCCTGTGACAAGGGTTATCCAAGCTACAGTGAAATTAATTGCTCAAGTCGTTCCCCTCCCTGCCCGCTCCAGAAGTTGAGGATCTGGGAACCATAATCCAACCAACGTGGCTTTTCTTTCCCTTAACCTGATGGGATTTCAGAGGGATCAGCTGCAAAAACACTGCAAATCCATGCGCAACCTTTCAGAAAATCGGGAAAAGGCCGTGGGGCTCTCCAGGCAAACAAGTGCCTAATTATGCACTTGCAATGGGATCAGCAACTATCTGTTCTGTGGCAGATGCCCTGCTCTCAGGTCGCTCCTGCTGCTTCCTTTTGTATATTCCTCTGTCTAGTTACCACGTGCAGCCTAAAACAGATCAGTGTGTAAAAAACTCAGCGCTCTGGAGCAGCACTGAGACTCTCTCATTGAGGCAGGAACTCATACTGAAAATAGAGAAAATAGTGGAGCAAGATAACCCCACTGCAATAACTAGACTTGAAATGACTTAAAATACATCTTAACATTGTAAAAACACATCCAGCTGGTGCATTAAGGGCTGATATTTCACCTGTGTTCAATACCACAGGCTCCTATTTACTGCTCTCCAGATGACAGGTAATAACCTGCACTGAACTGCATCTCTGATGGCCTTAAAACGATCAGTAAAGGACTAGAAAATGGGTGCGACTCAAATCCATCTCAGTAAATGAGAGAGAATCTGATCTGGTTCAGTCTGAGCCGAGGTTTCTACCAAATTTGGGTAGAAACTAAGGTGAGGATATAAACTGAAGATTGTGCATCAGTGCTACCACAAACATACTAACCTGTGCACAGTGTTAGATCAGAGCTGCCCTGCACCAGCTTGGATCCCATGTGTAGCACACGGTGGCCTGGCTGCAGCTACTACAAAACACAGAGCATTTAAGGATGTAAGGTTTATTCAGCCTGTGAACTTTTCAGGACAGATGATGTCTCTTCGTTACCTGTATGCACAGCATGAAGCACAACAGGTCTCTCCTCCTGCTTGGAGACATTACACAAGTGATGCCAAGCTTTCCCATTCTCATGTTATTACTTTCCCTGAGCTTCCAGCCTTTCCCCAGGCAGGAGGTGGCAGCAGGTCAGTGTGGCTCAGCACTTCCCTTGCTATTGACCTCTTCATTCACTGTGAACACAACAACTCAGCTCCTCCCATCTCCACACTTAGTGGAGCCCCATTAACCTCACTCTGCAACCAGAGCCCCTTCTGCAGGCTGTCAGCTCAGCCTTCGCTGCTCTCAGTAGGAACCATATCGCCTCCATCAATCACCTGCTCTGCAAGGCTCCAGCTTTGCACTCCAGCATCCTGTCTTCCACAACACTCCTGGGCTGCATCCAGGCCAGCCCCACACATATCTGACACTGTTGATTGAGCAGCACCATTTACTGAGCTGTGACATGCTGGGCTGCACAGTATCTCCTTCCCTATCTAGATATAACTGTAGGAACAATCTAGATGTGATCATCCATAGAGGAAAATGACTCTTCTTGCCCGAGCTGAGGACCAAATGGCAGCATTGTACAGTGAGGTGCCACAGACCTTGGACACAATTGTATTTTTAGCCATCTCCTCCCTTCTCAAATGAAAACAATAAGAGGGTGGTTTCTTAGTGACTTTTGCTATACAGTGTCTGCTAGACTGCAACCAGAAACATCTTCTCATGAAACCAAAGGTTTGAAAAGCCCAGGTGCACACCAGCATGACTGGCTTCATTGAGCATATCTGCCATGTTAGCATGATTCACTGTCCTCCTGAAACAGAAGAAACAGCCACAAGTTCCCTCCATTCAGGAAGGAGAATTGAGCTCCTCCAAGGCCCCAGGTTTGTGAACGGAGCTTCACGGCTCCCCTGTATTTTCCACAGCATCAGGCAGGCAGAGAAACCACCAAACCCAACAGAAAACGTGATCCTCTCTGGGGAAAATCTCAACTTTTCGGCCAGAAAGAGCAAACTGTGTCCCAGAGTGCTTTGAACTTAATGAGGCATGTTATTTTTAGCTTTTATAGATGAAAATGTCATTAAAAGCAAACATATTTCTGGTTTTAAAAAAGCCTTAATTCCCTGCAGTTTGGACTCGCTTGAAAGCCACCTCTACTTTCAACAGAAGATGATGGGTTATAATAGTAATAAAGTTAAACACATTGGGCACCTTTTCCCTTTCCACACAGGGTACTGCAGCGCTGCTTCTAAATAGATAACAATATAATTTCCTTCCAGTTAAAAATCCATTTGTTACTACCCTGTAACTGAGAACCTGGGCTCCTCCTGCCAACAACGACCATCTGAAGTCTGGCTGAAGAGGCAGCACGTGGAAACCTAACGCGAGGCAGATGGCTCTGTACCCAGTCAGGCACAAGAACCATCAGTCAACTCCGCACTCGTAAATGGAGCTCATTGCAAAGCTCTGTATGGGCAAGGGAGTTATTTCATTTGGGGGTTATTCTGATCTGTTCTAAAGGCTACTGGCACACAGGAGAAGGAGGAGGGGAACCTGAAATCAATCTTGCTAGAAAGCCTTCACTCCAATGAAAACAGTCATGGGCAAAGGAGTTTGAAGACAACGATCATCTGGGGCCTGGGTTTGAATTATTAAGAGCACAAAGTTAGGCTCTGACTCCACCTCTGGGCATTCAGGCACTCTGCACCAGAAGCATTTCCAATTCGAAGGTGCAGTTTTTCAGTGCCAGTAGAAATGAGGCTTCTTTTAATACAGGACCTAAAGCTGGATTTAGGAACCATCCTGGGAATCACACTGTGAACGTTTTTGCTCCATCTGATACTCTTCCACCACTGTTCAAGAAATACCTGCCGACGTAGCAATGTAATGATTTTATCCAGGTGGATCTTGCCACCTCCTTGCTCTCCCCAGCCCCTCGCACTGGTAAATGTGGCTCCTCAGAACTCACAATGTGAGGAATACAGAATGTTCTTGAGGAAAAACACATCCATCTCCCAGGTCAGGGCAATCTGACTCGGTTGTAACATTAACAAAGCCTCTTCTGGACAGATGTGAAGAAAGGGACATAATCAACATTCTTCCCTAGGTCTAATCTGCTGCTGCGCCTGTGCTGATCCCGGAATCATTGAATCATATCATAGAACAGTTTGGGTTGAAAGGGACCTTAAAGCTCATCCAGTTACAACCCCCTGCTGGGGGCAAGGACACCTTCCACTAGAGCAGGTTGCTCCAAGCCCAATTCCCAATCCCATCCACTCAAGCAACATCCATACAGTGTTTCCAAAGAGGTGCAGCTAGAGGCGGATGAAAGGCTCTAACTCTGCTTCACAAACCTTTCACTACAGAGGCAAATGCCTGTGCCTAAACTCTGCACTTCCTAAAGCTTCCAGATATCACTTGCCCTCAGTCCCCATGTCACTGGGGTCACAGAGGTATCATTCAGGGACTGACTTACTGGAGGATTAAAACCATCACTGGGAAACATTTAAACCAAGCACACATTGCATTCACGGTATTTACAGGGAAGGCTCCATGACCTGTTTTCTTCTTGCATCCTTTCCTGAAGAGCAACCTGTAACCACATCTGTGCTAGCATCCCAGCACTATGGGAGGACACTGCAATAGCCAAAGGATAGGTGGGAAAAGAGGAAAGGACTTAGGAAAGAGACCTTGGGGTCTAGCAGCATCCTCTACCTGCAGATGGGGCAGCAAGGACCACACTGCAGCAGGGACACTTGGCCACCAGTCAACTAGTAACCAGAACAAGACTCTCTGTTTCTGGATCTTCAGGATCCAAACAGGATAAAACAAGTGGGAGGGCTGGAAGGAGCAGCAATTCCAGAACTGTGTATTAAATACAGCACCTGTATGTACATGTGCTTAGAGAGCATGGAAGGCCTCAGAACGCTTTTGCCTTTCTTCTGAAAAAGACATCCAGTGAAGTCTTGCTCAATAATAGTTCAGGAAAATATAATTCCTGACATGGGTGGGCTCCAAACCAGAGCTTTAATGCTATTGATGTTAATCTCTGCTTCTCTGGAGTAAGTCTTGATGGATTTATTCTAAGTACCATGTTAGATTCCCAAACGGTGCCAACCAGATTTTCATGGAGGCCAGTGGAGCTCTGCCAATCTACACTTACTCTGTATTTACAAGGATTTTTGATAGGTACAATTCAGAGATTTTGAGAAGTCTAGATTATAAAACAGCACCAAATCAGGAGGGTGGAAGAGGGGGCGATGGGCAGAAAGATTTCAAGAGACCATTTATGAGCCTTTGCTTTAGGAGAGCATGGGCCACAGCCAGAACAAAACACACATATGGCCCCGCAGCCTAATTCCAGGAAACCAGAGAGTGAAGCGATACCTGCTTTATCACTGCCATAAGTAGATGAAAATCCAGTGAATGCTTCAAGATACAAACCCCTCTGATGATAACAGCGAAACTGCTCTCAACTGCTACACTTTGGATTAGGCTTTTAAAAGTACTGTGTAAGGGGCACACAGGTTGTCAGTTCAAGCAGCTTTGGGACTGCAGTTTAGGGGGCAACTATGAAAAATCCCTTCCTTCCCCCAAATATTACCAGGCAGCCAGTTCAGCCAGTGAAGAGCCCCACAGCACGCAGCCATGCCCCTGCTGTACGTCGAGTCCTTTAAAAGCCACCACCTCCACTGCAGCAAAGGGAGAGCCAGCTCTGCTCCTGGGCAGCCCTTTTTTGTCCGTACAAATATGACATGGGAAATTTCACTCCCTAACTACCTTGCTAAATAGCATGTAATAGCTAGAAACAATTCAACACACTTTTCAGTCTGCATTAACTCACAAATTCTGTGTCTGAGCATCCCAGCACGTACCAAGCTTTACTCCAGAAGCGAGATCGGCGCTTGCGCTATGTGTCCTTCGAGAATGGGGGAAGAAAGAGACATTTAAAGGGTGGCATTCTTTGTAAAAAGGGGTCAACAGTAGGTCAACAATACAAGAAAATAGGTCATGTCATCTTAATTGGGAAACCATGAATTTGGGGCTGTCCCCATCCTGGTAACACAGCAAGGATCTTTGTTGCAAGCGTTAGGCAAAAGCCAGCACCGTTAGCCAAAATAACTTCTCAAGCAAATTCTCATTGAATAAATCTTTTACACTGAAGGGAACATTTTTCAGTACTCTGTTTTTTAACACCATTAACTTTAACTGTCAAGCCTGAAAAGTATGGAAAACTGTTTTCTTACAAAAGTTAACATAAAAAACATTTTCCAGTCAAAGGAGTTTTGCTCAGTACACATTAACTCTCCATTTTGCCATTTAACTCTAATTGCTATTTCTCTCCATTCCAAGTCCTTTTTCTTCTCCAAGATCTGGACTTTAAAGAGTCCGAGTAGACAGGCATTAACGCTTGTTTATAGAAGTTCTGTAACATGGATGTGTTGTAATGAACTAATTACATTTAAGAGAAGGCTCTGGGAATACCCATGACCCGTTAATCACATCCATTCACGTGCTCCTGTTCTTTTTCCCCAGTCTTTCCAAGGGTCTAGGTGAATTCTTGAAAATATTCCCGAGTCTAAAAACATTTGGGGACTTTCAGAGCCAGATCCGCGACATGAATTAACAGCCACATGGGGTGGAAAGGGAAGAGGAATGCTGGCCCATTAGGATAGGTGTTACCAATGGGGACAGGCTGGCTCAGCACATGTCTCATCAGGGCTCCATCTCTCCTGACTTCAAGTCTTAGGTGTCTCTTTAGTCAGTGGAAAGCATCAGCAAGTAATGGTGAAAGCGTGGGGTGACAAGGGGCAGATCTACATTGCACAGGCTGATATTAACCACCCAGTGGGTGACCCGTGGGAGTCCCCACTGCTCCCAGCACACTGCAGCAAGGGGCTGGATTACCAAAGGATAAACCCTCAAGTGACATGTAACCTGATTTGAAATGTCCACATAGTGGGATTTGTGTTGATTTAGCTCTGTATGCTTCCAAACCGAGTTAAGTGGTTGCACAAATCGTCCTGAGACTTCCCCTAAAACAGGCTCCCAGGAGATGCAGTGCTCAGAGCCACTGGTCTGCGTGGATGCGCTCCTTGTCTCAGAGCAGGTGAAGGGATCAATATGGAGCTATGCAAACTCATCTGTATCCGGAACACTTTAATAAATAACAAGGTTTTCAGAAAATTCAGTCCCTGTTCATTGGCTCTTCCAGAAAACCTCATCTAAGCTGGTAAGAAACAAACAAAACTCCTCATTCACTTCTAGACCAGCTTGTTTCTGTGAAACCACTTTGTGAGTTATACTGCGACACACAGGCAGCTGAGCTGGTAGCATACACAGTGCCAGGGGCTGCCGTATTAATTGATGGCAAAACCAGACGAGACTGCTGTGATTTTTACTTCTGACCCCCTGGATAACCCAAACCATAAGGACTTCCCAGAACTGATTCCTTCTAAAACTGGAGCAGATATTTTAGGAAAAGAAAAACATGTAAAAATTTCCAGCGAAACAGAAAGCTTCATGTTCCTTGGTGTGCTCTTGTGAGTGATTAACTGCTCTCACTGCTGAAAGTGTGGTTTATGTCTAGGCTGAGTTCACCTACCTTCGGTATCTCTCGATTGGATTTTACTACATGTTTGTCTGCTGGACCAAAGTCAACTTTTTTAGTGTATTTGTGTTTCTCTCCCCATCACCTTCCTCTGTTAGAGGATGCAAACCATCTCCTTCAGGCTCCAGCAGGCAGATGTGTGTTCCCATCTATAACAATTCTTAACACTTTTTTCTCATTTCTCTCCAACTGTTGCTATCAGCATCTTCCTTAAGCTACCAAAACTACAACTGGAAACTGCAGGAGAAACACCTTCCTCCTCCTAAAGACAACACTTCCCCTCTTTGCCACTCTCCTATGTAGGGATCTGTACTTGGCTGATGGCCCCCACAGCTTCACACATCTCTTTCAGTTCCCAGGATACAGGCCAGCTCTATATGAGTCCTATTAAAACACGTTTCTTGTTTTCATCCATGTTCTTAAGAGGATCTAAATCATTCTGCACTGATGATCTGTCTTTTATTTCAGTTATCTCTTCTTCAGATATTGACTCCATCACAAAGATTGATCCCTGATAACCACAGGACTCCATTAGAAGCATGTCTACTGACTGATGAATTCCCATTTAAAAATGGAGACTACAGCAGTTCCTTATCCATTTCAGAGGTGCCTAATTGGTTTCTATTATTCCAGTCTTCTATAAGAAGTTATCCAGAACCAAAGGCAAAACTTCCACAGGACCACAGAGTGTTCCACGTTGGAAAGGGCTTCAGGGCCTTACCTAATCCAACCTGCTCCTCAAAGTAGGGTCAGCCATGAGATGGGACTGGGATCCTTAGGCCTTTCCACAAGTTCATCACATCAGTACTATTACATTTATCAACACAACTTGTAATATTCCTCAAAGATCTAATTAGACAAGAACCATACTCTATAAGCCTGTGTTGATTGACACTACTTACATTAATCCCTTTAATTCTTTACTAATTACATGCCCTATCAGCAATTCCATTATTTTGTCTAGGATTAATGTCAGGCAGAAAAAAAAATCTGGATTTCTATGAGCCGCCTTGTTTAGTCCTTAAAAAATAATGGCACAAAACTCAAGTTATTCCCCATTGTTGTGACTTGCTGGTATTTCTTATCTCTAATTAAGAGCTCCTATACAATACTCTTACAATAGAAAAGGTGGTTTATAAAGGATGCGATTGCAGACTTCTCCCTTTTCCGTGTAAGAAGCAGAAATACTTACTGGACTCTTCAAAACTCTGTCCAATATTACCAACAACACTATCATTTTTGTGTAGGGCTGATCTATTGCAAAGATAATTACATCACTCAAGAAAGAGAGCTGCATTTCTGTGGGGATTTCATTTGGAAAGCCATATGTTGGAGCCTGGCGCTGCAAACAGTAAAAAATGTGCTTGGAATCCCTAAAATTATCCTTGAAAATATCCAGACACAAAAACAATCGCATCTAACAGAGAAGAAATTCTATATTAGGCCTCGTTTTTACAGATCAAGGGGAACTGATGACAGGATGTAAAAATATAGTAGCAGCTTAGGTACAAGAGACTGATTTGATTACATTTGTTATGTGCAAATAGAATAAAGTCCAAACGAGTAATGTATCTACTTGATGATTTAAAATGCCAGCTAAACCAAGCTGAAAATAATTACTAAGCAAAACAATGGGGAGAAGGAATTTGAGTAGGAATCTGTGAATGATAATTGGGAATTGTTCAAGACCATTTTACTCCCTATGCAAAGGAACCACAATCCCATGGAATCAAAGAAGGTTGTGCTGGCTGAAGGCTGCTCTGGCTGGGAGGGCAAGTGAGAGCCAAATCATAAAGCAATAAATAAATGGGAAGCTCTTTCCCCATGGAAGGCAAGAAACATTAATGGCAATGAATGTAGGTCAGCAGCAAGGAATTCCACAACATGGATAAGGGAAGCCATGAACGGATGAGAGGAAAATAAAGATACTTTGGACAAAGGAGGAAATGAAGGTATTGTCTTCTGCATGCAGGAGGTCAAAGATTCACATGAGTAAAGCAGCAAACACACTGCAACAGGCAACATAAGGGAAACCTTCCACTGGCACACTCTGTTCTGCTGCTGCTGGATCAGAAAGCCCCAGCAACCCTCTCCTGTGCTGAAGTCAGCCCTGTGTGTGACAGACGTTATCTGCATACACAAAAGGAGGGGCACATTGCTCCAAATGGGGTTGAAGACCAGGAGTTCCCTCAGCTGGCCACAGCATGGGGAAGGTAAGAGGCTGGCAGGAACAGCA
>JAVHNF010062991.1:4423-21276 GCA_034783455.1 Micropsitta finschii
TGATTTATGTGACACCAAGTCATACACCAACTCACTGGGAGTGTTTCAGGTTTGTCGTCACTAAATCACTTTCAAAGGCACTGATCACCTTTCCTTTCCACTAGCTGGGAAGGGTCACATTTTTTCCCACTGATTTTGAAATTTAATGTTTGAATTTTAGTCACATAGAAGAACCAACACTATGGATTCATTCCCTCATAATAACAGCTGCCTTCCAAGGGCTTTTTTGTGTGCTACCTGCTACACTATCCAGTCTATACCTTCAGAACTCAAGGCTTAAAGTATTGTGCGTTATTCAAGTCCTACCTTACAGCATTTTTTTTTCTCCAAGAAAGTACCTGAATGTAAATCAAAATGCTTCAAAACAGCAGAAATAAATTAAACGAATGTAATTTGTTTATAAAAATATTTTCTTATAAATCTTTAAAGCTTATAAAAGCCAGAAAATACATTTAAAAGAATCTCATCCTTTGAGGTGTGGTTACAGTTCAGAAAGGGAGAAGAAAAAAAGCCCACAGACATTTCACTTTTATCTTCCCGCAAGGAATTCTGTAGTACAACACGCCTAACCTACATGTCAAACTGCCCTTGATGTCCTTCCCCGGGTCAATGCCCTGTGTCATATCATTGCTGTTTGAAAATGAAGAGTCATAACTTAATTGACAATGCTGCTGTTCAGACAGACATGGCACAATTAGCTTTTCCACAGGTACTCTATGGAAATTCAGACGTTAGACCAGCAGCTACGACTGAAGCTAGAGCTCAGGGATACGGATGTAGGACGCAAGTCTCATTTTTTTTAACAATTACTTTCTGAACTTACATTTTCATATTAGGAGGGCAAGCGGTATCACATACAACCATACCACTGCCTCAGCCACCCCTTTTGTCAGTGATGGGGCATTAAAAATACCTATATTCCTGTTTATTGATTACGGGATATGTCTTTGTAATAAAACTAAAAAGATCTTGCTAGTCCATCCAATATTTAAACTTCATCAATTGCTCCTCTTGCACTTCCATGAAGACTGTCCTTCATCCTGCAGCTTTTTGAATTTTGGGCCCAGGAGAAACCACCAGCCAAATCCCAGAATGACACAGATGATGGATTCCACGTAGTAACCATCCAAGGTAGTAACACAGGAACCACCAGCTTTTGTGCAGAGCTATAACAGAGAAGCAGAAGTTGATGCAGTAAGTATTCTCTGGGTCATACAGAAACAGACTTTCAGAAAACAGGCATTAGATATCCACTGCTTTTTACTTGCATTTTTTACTCTTCCTTCATTTGTATGGAGTTATGAGAGAGGCTTTTGAGCTTATCATCACTATGAAAATAAGAAACTGTTATAAAACATATGGGAAATGGAGCATATTGGCCCAAGTAGCGAACTCTAGAAAACAGAAGCTGCCCAGCTGCCTCATATTGACCTGGAGATGAGATCACTGTTCTTAGTAACACAAAAAGAAAAGTTTGCTGTTTTTTAGTTCCCTAGCCATCCAAATGGCTTCTCTAGAAACTATAGCCTTGCATCTCACCACAATGGTGGTACAAAATGCTGCATATGTCTGGAATAAACATTCCCAGGATGGTTTATAATGTAAATCTGGAAGACAAATACTCCAGCACTTAAAGAGTAAATGTATAGCACACAATTGTTTCTGCTATTGTTCAGCTTCCCATACTACCATAACCACAAGATAAATCAATCCTCTGTGTTGAGATTCTGCCAGCACTTTCATTAGTCTTGGACATGTCAAGATCAGATCAGCAAAACAAGGGGAGTGGTGGCAGTGGTGGAACATTACCAGTTGAGAGGCTGTGAAAAAAGATTAGAGGAGTGAGGTGAAGGAGGAAGGACTTAAATTCAGCACAAGTCCAGGGAATAAGTGGTAAGCTAATGAGAGACAGGCTGAAAGAGCACACGCTGTGGAAACAGCTTCCCCTCTGCAACTAGTAAAAACTGCAACTCCAGTTCCAACAAGTTACTTTTGACCCCTAGAACAGTTTGCGTATTTAGAGAACCTTCACATCTAAGAGCCCTGGCATTCTAGAGCAGAATAAATCTCAGTCATGAGTACAGATAAAAGGCCCCAAACCATAACACCAACAAAAACCCCCAAAACATTTCCACCCTTCCAAATAGTCATGTTAAAGTGTTCTCATTTGCACATGAAGCAGTGAATTTGAAACCTCGCTTTCCAGGCAGTTTTTCATCCTGTTTCTTGATCTGTGTACAGCAGCACAGCAGGTCCTTTGTTCTCTTCCACCAGGCTCCCAAAACTGGGAAAGCTGCCAAGTCACACCGCTCAATTTCACGTGGAAAGCAAAGATCAAAGAAAGCAAAGGAACATCACACAAGGAGGAGGCATCAAGGCATCCAGATAGGAAGCCTCCAGAAAGACAGAAGGTACAAAAACTTAACCTACCCCAAAACTTAAGGGACTTGTGGGACAAACAGCCTGCCAAGAACAGAGTGCCTAATTACACAACTCTGAACTTACAAAGGTTTACTCTCAAAAATGTAACTACCGCCTCCTTATACCATAGAGAATGTGGCACCAGTCTAGTGCTTCCACCACTAGCTTTTCATTCCAGCCCAGAAATGGATAACTACTTTGCAACTGCAAATCTTTGGTAAGATGTTAGTTATTAAGAGCACACAGACAAAAACAGACGGTGAAAAAATACTGAGAAACAATTTAATGGAGAAATAATTGAATAGGGACCTCCTCCACCTCCAAAACTTACTTCTGCAGCAGCTGTAGTTCCACAGGTCTGTTCCTGGGCCCCTGCACACTCTTTCACTGTGAGTGGGTCCACAAGCCAGAGTGCAACAGTGGAAGGCCAGTTCCCCCCAAGATTTGACACAGTATTTAGGAGTGTCATGTAGGTTCCTCCAATCAGTGGATCGCTGACTTTGGCGTTGAAAGCCATTATTGCAACATACATGCTATACAGCGTAATCTATAGAAGAAATAAGAAAACCAATAAAAAATAACAATAAGGTGCAATGACAACTAAAACCTCTAAGAGATCACTTGAAGTTAGCAACACTGATTGAAAAATAATCCCAACACCTTAAAATTGCAGAAGAGAGAAACTACTTCTGCAGTCTGCCCCTCTACCAATATCAAGAAGTAACCTTGCTGCTTCTCTCAAGTCAGGCTGAAACAGACCAAGCCTCACCTGCACTAGAATGACTCAGGTTATCAATCTGAAGTATAAGATGACCAGCTAAAACAGCACAGAAAAATAACACTTTTGCATTTAAAATCAACTCCCAATTAGTTGCATACATTTTAGTTGTGATCCAAAGCCCAGTTCATATTAGGTGCTTGTTTTCCAGGCCTTTGGATCAGATCCATCATGACATTCCTTCAAAATCAGTACGGTATCTGTTTTAGGACCAGGATCACATAACTTTATGGATCTGCATAATAAGCACAATCATCATGCCTCTGAAACTCAGTCAGAATGCTGGGATTTCTCCAGCTCTACCATGCTTTTCGGCTTCTGGGTTTGGGGGGAAAAGAAACCCCAAACATCTGGGAAACAAGAGCAGATATTGTGAACTAAAAGGAGCTCCAGAGAAAATGTCCAATGGAGCACATAGAAGAGAGAGAAATATTATTGCAAGAGTATCAAAAGTAAATATAGCCATATAGCACACAGGTCAGAGGAATTCTAGTGTAATTAAGGACAAAAGTAACAGCATTTATACTCCTCTACTTGACTGATACGAAATACCCTCCTGTTACCCTCCCCTTCCCGCATTGCAACATATGGTTACCTGATGTAAAGCATAACTCAACAATACTACAACATAGTAGTAGATAGGAAATCCTCCTTCATGCTTTACTTTAGGAGTCCACCATACCAAAAAAGCAAATTCCAGACCAAGCAGTAATCTGGAGGAATAAGAAAGATAACTCGTAATTCAAGTAATTCTTCCCATGTGTTTCATTCATGTGTTTCCTTGATACAAAGCAACCATCAAACATTTATACATACAAAGTACATTAAAATAGTTCATATCTGGTTACAACTATTTCTATTTTAGATAGAATTGCATAGGTATAAAATGTTTACAATTTCAGTGCTTGTTAAATATTTAATTCTGTCTTCCATATAAACATATAAACATAATTCACTGCCAGATCTCCTATACAAGCTTTCTCCCCTGCCCCTTCAAGATATCCAACCAAATTCGGCCCAAGCAAGATATACTTTTCTTTGTGTGTATGAAAACATACATAGTTGCATAAGAACACGTTAAAAGTAGCAGCTACCTATTACAGACATGCTACATGACTTAATGAGTAACTGCATTAGGTTGCTGGATTCATTTGGTTTAGAATTCCATAACCAAACTCCTATATAAAAAACACCACCAAAATGAAATGTCTTTTACTCTCAGTCACCTCAGTAAAGCATACCCCTCAGAGATGCACCAAGTGACTTCTGAGTTCTGCCACTCTTATGTTAGGAAGCACATGTAATTTTACAGATACAGTCCCAGATCTAGAGCAATTCATGAATAAAGAACTATTGACACTGAGTAAGAACAGGAGAGTACTGCTGCAACGCTGTTGTGTGTGCATCTTAAAAACACCTCATGTTCTGTTTTCCTGTATGTGATACTACACCAATTATCTTCAAGGCACAAGACAGTTCAACTTACTATGAGAATTCCAACATACTTCCTTGTATCTGGAAGTCAGTTACACAAGAAATCTTATAATCAGTCTGAGTACACAAATTACTACATTTCTACCAAATGAGATTTTTTGTTTGTTTGTTTTTTACCTGAAAGGCATAGCTTTGTAAAATGTGTTCAGTGGCTGGGGGCCTGCTGTGTATTTGCTGATAATCAGAGGCAGTATTATCTGTAATGGAACCATTGGAACTGCTAGCAGAGCTAAGTGCTCTTTCGGGACTCCCTCTTCCACCAATTTGAGTCCTGTTACAGCATCTGCTGCTGAAAATCCAACCTGCAGTACAAGTTAGACAAAATAAACTGAGGAAAGCAGCGATAGTTTAGCTAGAATTTCAGTTTACTCAGTATTAAGTAAACTGAGAAACATGATAGATTACAAATCACTTCCATCTCTGATGCATTTTCCAAATAAGCTCCGAAGACACATTCTACACTTGCACACTCTTATTATCTGTGCCAAAACTATACAAAGAGCATTAAATGTAGCAATGACATTCACGTCCCATGCCTTAATTTCTGTTGGCATCTAGAACAGCCAAGAAGCAGCAGTGGAAACCTAGTTTGTGCAGAGATTCAGATTCTGGAAATGGTATATAGGTTAAAAGGAACATTTTCTGTCTTTTTAATTGCAGACTACACAAACAGCCTGTTTAAAAATGTTTAAAAGTAAATTAATACTAGGTTACAGTCAAACTTCTCTTTAATGCTTGTGTAAACACTTAGAAAAGCTCAAACAAATGTCTTCTCTTGTACAGCCCTGCTTGGCATGATGATATAAGCAATTCTACCTCAAACTCCATGTTAAAATTCAGAACTCTGATGACAACCCCTAGTAAAACTAACAAGTTACCTCACAGGGACTTGGCAGTCTTTCAGATCCTGATATCAGCATCTGACAATTCATATATGTATTTACTTACTTTTGCTGTGAGAATCAAGAGACAGAAAGTTAGAACTGCTGGCATCTTGATTATTGAAAACAGCAGCCTGTACGTATCAGTAATGCCTTTTGTTTCTTCTTTTGTTGGTATTAGTTCCTTGTTTTCCTTTTTCAAAAGGGCAACCAGTGTAGTGGTAATTAAAAAGACAGCTCCCCAGAAAAACAGAAAATCTGGAGGGGGAAAAATGGTAAAATAATAATAATAAAAATCTTTCTAACAGCCATTGTTAACACTTCATTAACAATTTACTGAGCATCTAAAATGCAGTTATTTCGCAAAAATATAAACCTAATAGTAATACACATTACTCATTGAACCTCCTAAAAACAAGCATTAAAAGCAAGCCACAAGCACACAGCTATGCACAGTAACTGACAACTCTTCCCTGCCTCTCATTCTGTGATGATATACTTGTTTGAGATCCGAGACAGAAGACAGCAGTAGCAGAGCAGCTCACTTCCCTGCTGATCTATGTGTTATTACCACAACGAGCACGTTGGAGAAGAAACAGAAGTAAGAATAAAAATTTTGAAGGATTATATGTACAACTACTAAAAGCTGATAGAGAAGGAACAAAATATTTCATAGTTACAAGACAGGGGAAAAAACTTCAGAGGAAGGAGTCATTCACACCTCTCCGGCAGATTTACCGTGTAGTCATGTAACTAGTCTGTGCCTCAGTTCTATACTCCCTATCTAAGATCTATCTACCATCTGAAGGAAATAAAGACTTGTAAGTGTAAGGCCAGCCTGATGAAAGTTTTTACACATGTTGTAAAGAGTCACTTAAATATGCCTGGTTTAAGTGGATATTATACTTGTTAACCTTTATCTGCTCTATTTTAAGCAGATACAATATTTGATAAATGATGCTTTTGAAGACAACAATAGTAAAAACACAACAATTTTTTATAGCAAGTACTTTTTGAGTTAATGAGTGAATTAGTTCAAGATAATCCTATCCTCTACCTCTGTGAAAGAGGCAGGAAAGAACTTAGTAACATGCAGAGGGGTAAGACAGAAGTAGCCTTTTATCTTCCTGATCATGAGCGAGTCCAGAAGCCTCATTGTGACTTGAAAGTAAGCAGTGAGGGCTGGTGAGGGGGCAAAGAGACCACAGAGTCAATTATTAGCTGCTCCTTAGGCACAGAAAGAGAAAAAACGCAAGAATCTTTAAGAAAACATGGGAAGACTACTTTAGGTATATCCTACCATTCTCATTATAAAAGAGAAAGAGGCATTTCAAATCATTCTCTGCTGCTTCCATACCTGCTACTTTGCCCTTTTCTAAAGTAAAAAAGATCTCATAACCAATGCTGCCAGACTGCTTTCTCCTCTGTAGAAAAAAGGTATTCTGAATACATACTTTTATGTAAAAGATGAGTTTTCAGAGTCATGCTAATCACAGCTACTGTCTTCAGAAGACATACAGGAGAGGTACTCTAATAATAGAGCTGAGCATAATCACCACAGTGAGCAGTCTACAATGTGAGGACAGGAACAGAAATAACTTTGAGCATCATTGCATGAATACTCTTGATCAAGGCAGCCCTGTCAGCTGCAGTAATGCAGTGATGCAATGGCTGGATTAGCAACAAAACAACAATCACAAAAAGCCATATACAAAAACACCAAACCCAAAACAAAACAAACTCCTTTGTGGTTGTAGGCAGTTTACACAAACATAAGGTACACTTCATTTCAAACACAGTGAAGTCCACTAAGAGGCTACAAGCAAAAAACTTTAGAAATACTTCGTGTAAATTACATTTTTATCAGAGTTTCTGGTGCCACCACTGCTGTCTACTGCCATCCCTAATTTGTCCCTGCCCCTACACTGCTACTAACAAAATAAACCGCTGCACTGGGGGCAAAGCAAACTTTTGAACTAGACCAGGGACAGAACTGGCTGGAAAATAACCATTAACAAGGTGTGCATGGGCTACAGGTGTTTCATCGCAAAAGGTTTAAGTAATTCTATGGCAATGCATCTCCTCCCAGGAAAAGGGGCACTGCACAGTCACTGGCCCACATACATTTGCCTTGAAGTGGCACCTTCTTCTTGCACTCACACTTTACCTCTCCTTCCTGCTAGAGCAGGCACTCACCTGACTACATGGCAAACTGGGCAGGAATCAAAAGACCCAGCCAGTAAGCTTTTTAAAAAAGTAATTTGAACAGCCAAGACTTAAACTCATATACATGTCCAAATAAATGAGTTTCTCATTTTCTTCCCTAGAACTGTAGCCTAAAATGACATAACACAGCATTTGTTTTGCTGAATGGCTTCACTTTTTTTCCATATTATTTCCCAAAGTTAACAAGAACAACTAATGCTGTTGCTTCTCAACAACTTGAGGCTGACTGGAGCCATGAAGTGTTGATGTGTTCTTTCCCCAGCATGGGTACTCAGCCTATGACAAAAGTGGTCAGAAATCTGAACCAGCAGAAAACTATTCACCTTTTGAAACTGTAAAGTTTTCTGCTGCTTTAACCACCTGAACTGGTTCATCACAAGCCCTGCTAGGGCCAGAGAGCTACTCTTCTCGTAACAGTGAGCTGGTTGACAGTACTGCTGCTCTGCAGCTGCTTCAGGAGAAATGTGGACACTGCAAATTGTGGAATATGGTCACATGAACAAAGCAACAGGAATTTCTTGCAGCTGATTCTACTATCCCCATAAATATATCCTGCAACTATAGTGTCAGAGTTATTTGATTTGCTAACTCCACCCAGGTTAGTACTCCAGGACAAGTTAAACAGGTCACATTGCTGGTTTTAGGTTTTGGGATTATTGTTATTTTTTTCAAAGACAGCACTCTTACAATAGCATCAAATTCATTTATACAAACAGTACTGAGAAGAAAAAAAAAACCCTACCCAAAACAAGAAAACAACAACAAAATGACAACAGTGTGGACAAATCAAGCTCCTAAATACAACAGCGATTTGCAAGTTGCAACAGCAGTTAAAGACATCAGTCTGCTGCAGCAAGAAGGAAGATACACCAGCACTGCCAAACTACACAGTAAGGGAAAACCAAGGGAAGCAATAAACCAGCAGTGTTACTTTGAGAACTACTCCATGCTTGTTGACACATAGATTAGACATAGGGTTATCAAAAGGAATGGAAGAGGAAGGCTAGTTAGCAACTGCAATAGCTGCATAGACAAAATAAATACAGCAGTTTTGGAATCTGATATCCCGATTTATTAATAAGATATGTATAAGCTAGCCTTTAAACAACAACTTAACTCAGTTTTGGCATACCTTTTCTCTTAGATGATACAGGCAGAGGAATCAATGTAAGAGAGGGAAAAGAAACTAAAATTGTGAGAATTTACTCTTCACTGCATGGTCACTGTAAGACTGCAAACAGAAGTGGTGCCAGTGTTTCCTGTCCTCCCATAAGCTGAGCTGGCTAAACTCAACCTTAAAACCAAAACATGCGCATTTTAAACACCTTCCAAGTAATATGCCTAACATCAACCACCACACATCTTTCTTTAAAAACCAACCCAAACCAGCAAAACAACCAACAATAAAAAAAAACAAAAACAAAACAACCCCCAAGCAACCCCTAAACCACCAAAGAGAAGACATCCCTAAACTAATAGCTAATTATGGTTGGACTACCAGACTTCATTTAGTTTATTAACTAGAAACCAAAGTCCTCTTTAATGCACTAAAATAAGGCCTTCCTTCAGAAATTGGCTACATGGTCACCCCTGAACACTTGTCATTTCTACTTCTGTGAACAATACTATCTTGTAATAGTTATTTTTTTATTTTTTAATTCCTCTTTCCTCCCAGAGATGTTCTTAAAAGGCCTCCTTAAAAAGAAGCAAACCCTTTGGTTTGTCTGTGGGGTTTTGTTTGGTTGGTTTTTTTTAACAATAATCTATTCCACAATCTTGGGGGGGGGGGAGGAGAAATTATCTCCAAAGTGCTTAGGTCAGCTATGACAATGACAAGGCAAGTTTTCCACAGTCTTAAGCCCAAGGAGGCCTGTAAGTGCATGTAAGACTAGACTCTGTCAGCCTCCAGGCAGGCTGTGCTTTCTCATGGGCAGGAGACAAACCAAACCTGCTCGGTTCACACTGCTCGCTTCAAACAGAGGTTCCGTGAGCTCCTGGGTCCAGGCTCAGGGAAGAAGCATTCCCATCCCAGTATCAGCACGCACAGGCCTGCGGTATCCAAGCAATACCTGAGAGAGTAACAATCCCTCGAGGCTGGGGCTGGAACCGCAGGTACTTGTTGCAGAAGGAGGACGACTCGAGGGCCAGGAAGAGAACGTTGCCCAGGAAGTAGCCAGCCGTCTGGCCTACGGAGTTGCAAGTGGAGGCGTAGCCCACGTTCTCCCTGGACAGCATGGTGAGGGCCCAGCCGTCCACCGCAATGTCTTGCGTCGCCGCCAGGAACTCGAATAGGAAGAAAGTCACAGTGAGGGCCACCACGTCGGGGCCCCGGCCCTCCCCGTCGCCCAGCAGCACATCCACCTGGGTGGACATGTAGATCATGAAGAGCCCCAGCACGTACTGCGTGGGCACCAGCCAGGACTTGCGGCGGCCAAAGCCTCGCAAGTAGACGGCGTCCACCAAGGGGGCCCAGAGCAGCTTGAGGCTGAAGGGCCAGAACACGAAACTGAAGAAGGCCTGGTCCGTATAGCTGGCACTTTTGCTCTGCAGGATGAGAGGGACGCTACCTGCCAGTCCCAGCGGGATGCCCTGAAGCACATACAGCACCAGCAACAGCAAGATGCTGCCCAGCTCCGCCCGGTAGCCCCGCGCCCTCCGCTCCGGCGGCAGCAGCACCTCTGCCTCGCCGCCCGGCAACCCATCCCCGCAGAGCGCCAGGGCGGGCGGCGCCTCGCTCCCTACGTCCAGGCAGTGGTGGTGATGGTGGCTCCCAGCCCGACGCTGCCGGCCGCCCTCTTTGGCCACAATAGCGGGCGACATATCTTCAGCAGCGACGGCGGCCCCGGGACCGCGCTGCGCCTGCAGGGGTCAAAACGGGAACAGCAGCAGCCGCCGCCGCTTAGGAAACACCGCACACCGGCCGGACAGCTGCCACCCCACCCCTTCCGGGCACGCGGGCACTGGCGGCAGGCTTGGCTGCGCCTCATTGGTGCGCCACAGACATACGTCAGGTACCGCCCCGCCCTGTTGGTGAGGTGGGGCCGCGACTGTACTGGGCGGGAGCGAGTGGAGATACCGGTCGTTGCGCCTGCTGGGTACGCGGGTCCGCCGGAGGCCTACAGTGCTGTAGGAGGCCGTTGTCGGACTCACTGGTGAGCAGTAGCGGAGGAAGAGCGCAGTAACCGGAGAGCTTCAACCGCGTGGCAGTCTCTGAGGAGTTTAAAACACCTAGGAAACGGAAGGATGCTTTAGGCGTTAAAAACAGATGAAAAGCAAGATATAAGATATACTCCTAGCGGTCTGGTCATGATGTAGTTATAAATAACGCATAACAGTGACATCCCCTACAAAACCCCACCCCTTTAGAACAAAAATTGCACATTGATGTCACCCTTGGGACAAAGTCGCTCAGAATGGGGTGGTGCAGACGATATAATTCTGCGCGTAACTATCTGGACTCCCTGCCTTCGCACCACTCCCCGGTCCTTTTCTGCAGGTGGGGTGGTGGGAGTTCAGCGAAAAAGGTCACTAGTCCTTCGGGAGCGTTTCGGGGAAGCTGTGCGGATGCAGCTGCCTCCCTTAGCCACCTGAACCATTAACGACACCCTCCGTGCTGTGCTGGACTCCCTGGCTCCGAGTCTGGAGCTCGGGGGTTAGCCCGGCCTACACAGCAGCCGTTACTATCCCACCCAGCCCCACGCACCCATAGCTCCTGAACCCAACACCCCCGACCGAGCCAGCCCCCCGCTCCGCCCCTTCCGCCGGAGCGGGCCCGGCGCGGGCGGCTCCTCCTCCCCGCGGCGGAGGCGAAGCCGGGCGGCATCAGCTCAGCGCGGCGGCGGTGGTTTCTCGCGGCCCTTTCTTCCCCCTTCGGGGCTGCCTGCCCGCAGCTCCCCGCCGGTTGGAAGCGCCCCCGGCAGACTCCATGGCCCTCTGCAACGGCGATACCAAGGTCAGTACCGCCGCGCTCCCTCTGCTGCGGCCCGCTCTGGGACGCTGCCCGGGGCCTAACGGGCGCTTTGTGCCGCCGCTAATGCTGGGCCCGGCCTCGGGCACATGGTGCGGCGGGCCTGGTCTTCTCTAGCCGCTTCCCGGGGGCTGCAGGCGGCCCTTCGGAGCAGGCCAGGCAGCGGGGCTGGGCGGACGTGCAGCTGCGAGGCCCATTGCTACTCGTCCGCTACGCCGGCAGTTGGCAGTGGCCCCTGTGTCCCGCGCCCCTCTGCTTCTCGGTCGCCACAGCGGTTGCTCTGGGAAAATTAATGCCACAATGGGATTTCTTTTGAATGCTGGCTTGTGGGGTGTCAGAGTCTGCTCGGTGCCTTGCACAGCCCGCGGGAAGATACCGAAACAGGGCTCCTGGGAATACGGCCAGCGCCTTTCCTAAGAGGGAGCCGCGCTGTTTGGCCGGTCACATCCCAAGCAGAATCATATCCCGAAAGCAGTCGTTCGGGCAACCTGTGAGAAAAGTTAGTTTGTTAAATTGCTGCAGGAGCGGGCAGGCAGCCCATGCTAGCCTTTCTGCTGGTCCATGACCCCCAGGGTCATGCCACTCCTTCGGTGTCACTCCTTGTCTGGCTTGCAGTGACAGTAGCAAAACAGATGCGTGTCAGCATAGATTTTGTATGCCGGAGTGACAACATGACTCGTGTGCCTGTATGAAGTTGAAGCTTTTTCTTGTAAATGCAACTTCTTAACCCAAACCCTGCAAGTTGCCTCAAGTTGCTTCTATAGTACGATGAAAGCCTTGTTCTAGACTTTTACCTACCTTGCAAGAAAAAGCGACTGAGGATTTTTATTAATTGCCCAGTTGGTCCCCAGTTGAGTTTCTGATGTGCTTTTCCCTGAGCAGTGACACAGTCTCCTTCCGTGGCCCAGGCTGCTCTGGAGGACTCCTCTTTCCTGGGGTGGTTGCACTCAGAGCAAGCTGTGCGATGCAAAGCTCATCTTCCAAGAGCTGTGCTCTCGCAGGAAGTGGGTAGGAAGAGCAGCTTCCGCAGGGGGCTGGGTCCCAGCGGCCATTGGAAATCTGCATGTGACTTCTGTATATGAAAGTTTGCCTGAGATAATGGGTTGGGGGCTGTGTATCAGTCTTGGGGATTGCCAGAGTTTGAAGGAGTTACTTTTCAGTTACACTCTCACAAAATATGAGTAAGCGTTCTTCTACCTGCCTAATTTTAATACCACAGGCAAACAATTAAACTCTTGTAAAACCTGTGATGACTTGAAAGTGCTAGATCAAGGCTCCTTGCTTAGGCATGTCCTAAGTTATTAATGTGGGTGAAAGCTGAGGGGTTGGACAGAGGGGCTGCTGCTGCAGACTGGGCTCTGCCAGGTGCTTCTTGGTACTCCAGAATATGACTGTTCAGTATGTTAGTGTGGTTTATAAATTGCATTAATGAAAATCACATGAGCATGTGTGGGTGTGTGAAGTGCTGAAAAATTCCCTGGTTCTGCAGAAGTGGGCTGTTAGGAACCTGCAAGCTTGGTTTAAAGTGCTAGGTAGGTACACCAAGGAAAAGGATACGTGGTGTCTTCAGCTGGTAATGCTAACATGATGGCAGGTTTCCCACCACAGCTTGTTCTGGAACTCATAATTTCTTTTTAATATATATATAAATGCTCATATATATATTCGTGTATGGTGTTTTTCAGTGACTTGTGATTTAAATTAGATGAATATAGGTCCGTTCTCCCCCCCCTTTCCTCCCCCCCTTTTTTCTCTGGGCATACACAAGTTCCATTCTGGTTTTAGTTCAACTCTTGGGATGTCAGAATGGTGCCTCTGCTGTGCCTCAGCACCCTGAACTGTCTTGGACAGAGGTCAAATCAGCTTAGAGAGTTTTCACAAATACCAGGTTCTCTAGATTTTTGTGAAAATAGACCAGGAGAAGACAAGGAACTCCAGTTATACCCGTACTGAAGAATGGGGGGAAAAGAGCTTTTATTAGAAACTGGAGAATCCCTGTTAGGAAGAGGTGCTGGCTCCATCAACCCTCTACCAGCAGGAGCTGGGCTGCCTGGTGTCCTCTTCATCTCCCTCCTGGCATGTGTATGGTACACAAACACATGAGCTAAGCTGCCATGTTGGCTGCACATTAACAGCATCTGCTCCTGGTTTTGATTTTTATTAAAAAGGAGTTTCCCTTGTTAAATTTGGGTTAAAAATCTCTAGTCTTGGAACTATGCCTTTAAATAAATAAAGCCAGATCCTGTACTGACTTACTGCCTTTCTCCTTTTCCTGTGTGATTTATGGTAGCGTTTCTATTGGACTCTCTTCAGAGCTGAACCTCCTTACAGTTCTATGTTAGCTCAAAAGTGAAATACAAAAACTCTGACACAGTCTGTGTGGTGATAGTACTGTGTTAACTCCTGAGATGGGGCTTTCTTGGATGTGTGCTGGGGACATGCTGCAAAGTTGGCTGCAGTGGGCAGTGACTGAGAGGAAATTATTTCCGCCCATAGTTTAAGCCTACATCTAAGGAAGCAGTGAGTTATTAGGCCACCAATTCAATTTTATTTTTTTCTTTTTGTTGAGGTGCACATTGCCTCACTCATCTTGTATATTCCCCATAAGATCTGTGTTGCTCAATTGATGCAGTGCTTCCACTCGATCTTAGCTTAAAATGCCCTTAGCATCATCTGAAGAAAAACATCCTAAGCTATAGTTAGCTATGGTTCTATGATTTTTTTTTGAACTGGAGGTTTTGGGAGAGTATTAATGGACTTCCAGCAAAACTTGTGCAATAAGCTGTTACTTGAAGCCTTAAACATCCATCTCTCAGGGCCACATAAATGACGAAGAAATTACTCTTATGTTGATGCAGTTGTCTGTGAGTGTTTTCTTCTGATCATTGTGCAGCAGGGTGGGCTCAGTGAAGGAAGCCAAGTGCTCACATCCCAGGGACTGCCATATGGAGGCTTATCCAGTTTGTTGTGATGAAGTGGGATGTATCAGTGTCCTGCTTTTGCCGAGGAGAGCTAAGGAAGGTGAAGGTTCATTTGAGTTACAGACCTGCTTATGCTGCCTTATGCAACATTTCTTAGTTTCCTCCCAGTGTAACTTTGAGCTCTGGCTGTTTTCACACACATCTAACCCCAGAGCTGTGCTTAGCCCCCCTAACTGGACAGCTTTCTGACCACTACTACAGATGTTACCCTGGTAGTAGTTACCACACAGTTACTCTGGTTCAGTACTCTGGACTCTTCTCATCACAGCATTTAGTAGTTGGCAGTTCAAACACACCTCCTCAAAAGCAGAAACAGGCAGGAACAGCCATTTCTTATAAGACTTCCCTTTTCAATGGTGATGGAAAAACACATGCCCAAGGCAGCACCCAGTCTGACCTAGCAAGCAAACAGCTATGCAGTACTGCTTATCCTGATGGAGAAAAGAGATGCTGTGGGAAGTAGAGAAGTACAACAACAGACCTCTGGGCTTGGATCAAGAAACCAACCCTCACAAGGGTTAAGAAACCAAAACAGACGTAGTATTAAGTGCTAGGTATTGGTCTCACAGAGTGCTGCTCAGGAGCTAGTTTCAGTTGTTGCTGCAGAAACTATGGTTTACACTGCCCCAGTCTTCCCTGCTGAACAATAACCCTGACTTGCTTCTGTCAGGCCTCAGGCCTGTTCTGTATCCCAAGGCAAGTCTCTGCACCCCCATGACCAGCTGATCCTAAATACTTAGACTGACCTTCACTGGGAAGTAGTAGGAGCGGAAACTGAGGTGGTCTCGTCCACAGAGAGGAGGGTGCTCAGACCGTAAGTGCATTTCCACATGCTGGAAGAAGTCATGGTCCTGGGGAGATGAAGTCAGTAAGAGAACAGTTTGCTATACATCAGTGACACTGGCAAGGCAAGATAATACCCACCAGGTCTGGAACATTGCCATGACCAGGTTGTGCTTAGAGTAGCCCTGCACACAGCAGCAACTGTCACCCCTCACCAGTTCTACCCTGGAAGCACCCACAGCAGAGGCAGGCAGCCAACTGTGCCACCTTGGCTAGAATCAGCCTCCCTGCAATTCGAGCATACAGAAGCTGTATGCTATATATATGTACATCCTAAAACTCTCAAAGGGGAGAAATGTAGGCACCAAGGTGCAGCTGTAAGAGTGAATGTCTTGGCATCCACTGCTTCAGGATGCCACAGTAAACAGAGGAGAAAACCATCCTCAGCACTTGAAACATCAGTGCTTGATCACTCAAGTGTACAGGCTACAAAAAGCATGCCAAAGGAGTCCTCCTCTGTCACTAAATCGCCCAAGAGACCCTCTGCAGCACAAACAGTTTACAATGGCAGTGCAACAAGAAAAGCTCTCAACCCTTCACACAGCCAGTGCAGGAGGAGGAGCTAACAAGCTTCTCCTCTTCCCCTTCACATCGAAACATGTCCCATAGCCACAGGCTCTCCTTTAGCCCAGGGGTACCCTCAATGGATGCAGTATATTAATATAATGGTTGGAGGTGAGTGCACAGGGAAGCAGCGAGTCTGCAGCGTGATGATGGGGCTTGCTTACCTCATGAGAAGTAAAAGGGACCAAGATTCCTATCCCTCCAGACAGCGTGGTATAGACCAGTGATTCAGAGCCTCCTGGGATCAGCGTGGTCTTCTGTAAGGAAAGCACTGTCTCTCCCACATGGTAATTCATAATCACTTCGGCCTGAAAGTCAACCACAGAAGCACGTTTTTTCTTTAGGTTATAAAAGAATCAAAAGGCTTAACAACAGAAAGCAGAATAAATCTGGACACCTGCTAGTTCTGAAACACCTTTCTAAAGAGGAGCTGCCTTCCATCTGTGACCAAATGGCAAAACTCAGCATGTTGCTGAACTACCTACCCTCTTGAGCTGGACAAATGGATGCAAGTAATGAGGGAAATGAGAAGAAAACAAGCATGCTGTTTCAATCAAACACTGCCAAACAGCCAGCAACTGTGACTTCAGAAACCGAACTTGGCTCCCAGGGACAGTGAAAACCCATCACCTGGAGCACTGCAGATGTGCAGCAGCAGAACTGCTACTACATCTCCTGGAAAACACTGCAGAGGACTT
>JAVHNF010062992.1:0-12006 GCA_034783455.1 Micropsitta finschii
TGAAGGAGAGCTGCTCTATGTAGAAATAGAGGTCTGTTCTATAAGGTGGCTTTGCAAGCTGGTAGGTTTCTTTTGTCTGAATGAGTTTCTTTAGGCCTGTTCCTTTCCCTCTTCTCACAGCCCTGAGGCTGCCCTGCTGTTAGAAGGAAGGCTTTTGTCACCAAGTGCATGGTAGGTGTTTAAAAGAAAACCTGCATATAAATCAAGAAATGCCGGTACAGGGTGGCTCCTGTGTACGTCTCAGGCTAACCAGAAATCTGTATGACCCTTGTGCTAACAAAAGCTTATTTTTCCATGTAGCTGAGCAACTGCAAAAGAGCAGGTTTTCAGCCTTGAAATGCCCTGGAGATTTGTGTGCTCATAATGAAAATTCTGAAATCACTGAACAGCTAAATTCTTTAAGTATTTTACATAGAATTGTTAAACTCAATAAAAATATTTTAATTTTTAAACTTTTTCTTCTTGTCATAAGAGTGGGTATTTTTATGCACAGCACTTGTACCATCTCTTAAACCACTTCATACCTAATAAGTAAAAATACTCCTTGGAGACACTTGAACATTAATTGTGTCTTGATTCTTTTAGGGAAACCTAAACGGTAAGGAGGGAAAAAAAGAGGGGTTTTATGAATGTGCAAAAACTGCATTCAGTTGTATCACAAAAGGCACATGCAAAAGTTCTCATATTTTCAGTAAATCCCACTTGCAGTTTATACAGAAACATGGTAAACTGCCAGAACATCCTCTTAATTCTCAGTGATTCTTTCCCACCACACAACTTTTTAATGCTATTGAGTAACAGCAAAGAGAGGTCCTAAGAGAGTCTGTGAAATTTTGGGTTGATAAGAATTATTAAAGGTTTTTAGTTTGCTTTAGTTTTATTTTTAAAACAAATATCACATCTCTATTAAGAAATCATCATAATAGAAAACCAAAATTAAGCTACCATCTGTGGGTGAAGGTGAGCAGTATTGATGCTGTCAGCATCCCTTCCAGTCCCTGCGTTTGCAGTAATTTTCTGTCAGGGTTTTCCCAGGTGCTTTTACATCACATTTAGTTTACTTTAGCATTGCTGTTGTGTCTTGAGTTTTCTGGCTTGTTTTTGCTGCATTGCCATTATTCAGCCACAACCTGTCTTGTGGAAAGGCTAAGTCTCCTAAGCTGGATGAGGGCTTTTTTCCTAACTTTGTTTTAATTTAAAACTCTGGGGATGTCAAGAGTTGTGTCTGCATCCTCCTGCTGATACAAACAGGGAAATTTCTGTGCTGGCTGAATTGCAGTGTATTGTTAAACCGTGTATTATTGTAAATCTGCAACTTCCCACTACTGGGATTTCTGACTCACCAGATTCTCTGGGCTGCAGTGATGAAGACAATGTATCAAGGGCACCAGGGCTGTTTTGGCTGTGGAGTGTTTATTAAATCTCTCCATTAGATTATGGTGCTGGAGGAAGGAAGACTGGAAATTGGTCCATGTGGTCAGAAGCTTCCAGGAATGGGCAACAATTTTAATAGCTTCCATTACTCATATTTTCTTTTCCTATGGAACATTTTATTTACCTCTTTTTATAGCCACATGTGAGAGCTTCATTGCTTGCCAAGCTGCAAGTTTTATCCCTGACAGATAAACCCACAGTGTTTTAATATGGGAGAACATCCTGGAAATGTGGCAATACAGTCCTCATCAGATCTGGGAGTGGCAGACGGGATGAGCAGTGTTTAACCAGCCAGCATGGGTGGCTGAGGGCTTCTGCTACATCTCAGGTGTAAGAAATACAGGGAGAAGATGCCATTCGTGGGTATGCTCTGAAACTGAAATTACTGGGGCTTGGGGGAGAAACAAATAGACATTATCTTATAGGAGGAAACATGAGACTTAGTTCAGTTGTAGGCATCAGCTGCTCTCATTTTGAACTTGATTTTTTTCCCTCTGTTGTTACCTTGCCATCACCTCGGGCACACGGGAGACCGGCCCTTTTGCGCTTTGAATTTTTCCCTTACGTGGCACGTCTGTATGTTTTGAGTGTTGCAGCCTTTTGCTTGGTCCTGAGACTCTGCATCTAAGTGTCACATATGTCAGCAAAAATGGGCTCTGCCTTGGGAATAAGCGACATGAGTAAACCGATACTTCCTCTGTGATCCTGCTCTTCCAGTTGGTACCTCCTAAAAATGCTGTTTCCTTTGCTTTTCTTTTTCTGCATGATTAGCTCAGGGAAACCATTTCCTTCTTCCTCACAACAGTGCTGGAAAAACAGAGAGGATATGACCTTAGATCAGTCATTCTGTGGTAGCAGCACACCACCATTCCTCTGTTGCCATGCAAAACAATCACCCTCTCCCTAATTATTGGGGATGTCTCATCACTGTGCACATGGCTGTTGTCAGATACCTAGCTGGATTTCCATGTAAAGCAGATTGTCAGAGGCTGTACTTCCCAAGTGTCAACTCAGAAAACCTTTTACACACTTGAGTTCATTTAAACAGTTTGCTCATGCAGAACAGTATCCCAGCATTGAAAACAGAGTAAAAATGAAGAAAGCAATGGGTCATGTCTAAAGGGTGATGGTGGGAAAGATTAACATGTCAGTGGGGAGCTTTGAGAAGCATGGGGTTATGGCTGGACTGAGAGTTTCTAGCAGCAGTGAGACACTGACAACTTGCATGTCACATCAGTTACAATTAAAAATTGATGGAGTGTAAAGTTGCCAGGGAGATTTAATAAAGGGAGGAAGTAATGTGAATACATACCATAATATGCACTAACCTTAAGGTTGCCTCAATCATTGCTCCCAGGCATTTTATTTCCACTGATGCTTCTTTGTCTTTTCCTCTTTCTATATCTTTCCTTTTCTGGGGAAAACAAAACTAAGGCAGAGCACGGACACCCTGGTTCTAGTGCTTGGTCTGCTTTTACCATGGACCAGCATCCACAGTCCTCCTTTTCCCAGGTCCTCAGCACCCTGTGTTCTGCACACTCAGCCTCTGCTGACTGCTGTACACTGTTTGTCTGTCTTGATTCAGTCTTAAGCTGCCATAAGGGACAGAGACTTGCACTGGGAGGTCCCTGTGGTGCTGAGCTGCTTTGTTCTATTGTGGTTTGTGCAGGATGCGGAGAGGAGTTTGCTTGATGCATTAGTGAATGTGAGGCTGTAGCTTGCCACTGCAAATGGCAGGGAACGGGCCACAGATGGACTGAAGGTGCTTAGGGGTAAAGACAAATGGGTTGATTGGTATTTTTCCTGTGCAGTGTGAGCTGTGCAAACAAGCCCCTGAGATACAGTCATTGAGGGTTTTAGCAGGTCTGTCCTGTTTGCACAGATCATGGAAACCACACCATTTTTTACAGTTTTAGTTTTAGAGATAGGACACGTCCTTTGTCACTCAAACCAAACAGATGTTTGAAGGGAATGTTCAGAGGTGCAGTATATCTCCTGTCACATTAATGGAAAGCAGCCATTTCGCAGTGCTCCCTGCCTGAGCTGGCAAAGCTGGCACACTGGCTGTAGAACACATTCTTCTGCTCAGTGTTCCCCCTTCCAGATCATTTATCTCCAAATCAGGCCATAAGGCAGCACAACCTCATTCATCAGAAGTCCTCTCTGTGCTGGGAGCATCACACTCACTCTCTTTGTCTTCAGTCTGCTTTGTAACCTGCCTGCTCCCTGAGTTGCTCTTGCTGCCCTCGGAAGGTTGGTCATTAGTAGGGTCCAGGACTGAAACCTTGCTCAAAGTCTGAAGGACATTCCTAGTTTCCTGTTGACTTTGTTATTTCCTGCTGCAGCTTTCTCAGACTGTTAGACCTGCTCTTCCTGTCTCTCTGTTGCTGAGAGCTTGTTTAAACTTTGCTCTTTTATTAGCGTCCATCGTTTTGTTTTGTTATTTAAAAAACACCAGGGGAGGAGGGGGGATTTCTTAATTGCTGTAGTTATTGCCAATGATTTATGCAGGTTGCCTCTGGTCAGCCGGGCCCACTCCTGGTGCTTGTTCTCCCTGGATGCCTCCTTTCAATACAAGTAGGAGTCAAAGAGCAAGTGGAGAGTGCAGGGGTCCTGTTGGCCCTGCAGCAGGCTTCAGAGATAAGGGAGCAAGAGGCAGGAGCAAGTACACTCACAGTCCGTGCTCAGCTCCAGTAGTTACCCAGCAAGGAGGAGTCTCTGTGAGCTTTGGGCTCCAGGACACTTTTTGCTGCTCCTTTGCAGCCCTTTGCTCTCTCTTGAGAGACAGCAGGACTTTTTTGGGCTCATGCTTTCTAACACTTGCTTTTGTTCTGGAGGAGTTCCCTGGTCATCACTGGGACGTGACCAGTAATACCTGTTAGCTTCAATAACCTGTAACTGGAGCCTGCTGGACTCCTCCATCAGGAGTATTCTTGGCAATTACCAAAACCCTCTTTCCCTTTCATTCTTGAGCAGTCTCTCCCTTCTATAAATAATACAGTCTCAGTGTCTCCATTCTAAAAACATATGGAAAACTGCTTCTGAGCTGGAGGATTGGCTATGACTGTGTCTATCAGCAGGGCCATTTTGGCAGCTTAGTGAGATGACTATTTAGGCAGCTGGAGATCAAGCTGTCAGGAATACTGAGTGTGGCTGCTCTTCAGAGGAAACCAGACACTTCAGAAACGGTTTCCTCTTGATTCTGGGAAAGAATGCAGTTGTTGAAAGGAACCAAGCTTCCAGCACGGAAAGTCAGGGAAGAGCAGCCCTGATTCAGGCCAGCTCAAGGGGCCCTTGGCCAGCAGCGCCAGCGGGGCGGATCTGTTCTGCCTGGTTTATAAGCAAACCCTCTTGGCAAGCAGTCTGCTATTTGGGTTTGCCGAAGCAAAGCGCTGCAGCCTGTTGGCCTCCTGGACCTTTGTGCAGTCCCAAGATGTGGGAGCTCCTGGTTACTGACTATTCCTTACAAGGAGTCTTCAGGAATTTCTGCCAGAGCTGCACCTACAGGAACCGATCCAATTCGACAGGGAAGCCCATGTGTGCTGGCAGCATCCCACTGTGGGCTCACGTCCGTAACAAAGTGCGCAGGGATAAGGTTGGCCTGACTTGCTTGTCTGTTGCTTCTTGGGGTGTCTGCAGTGGGAGTAAGCAGGGAGAAACCTTTCTCTCTGCTGGTTGTGTGTTTTGGTGAGTGGAGAAGGGTGAGGGGGCACTTGTGTCTGTAGCTGACAGCAGCATTGGGCTGGTTTGTTGATGAGCTGAAAGAGCAAGATTGCATCTAAGATCTCCCAGGATATACCTCAGTTGCCATTGCATCAGCATCTACCTCTGCCTGTCAGAGAGCTCTGCTTCTGCATGGGGTGCCGCAAGGCAGGAGCTGGGCTGCAGAAGTGGCTCTAGTTTCTGAGTGTCTTTTTGTTTGCTGATGACAGTAAACTCAGAACACGGAGTCTGCTGAAGTTGCCTCCTGGTCTTACTGCGCTTTAGTGTACAAGAGCCAAGTGTTAAAAACCATCTCAGGAGGCACCAAAGACTGCTTGCTTTGGCAGGTTCTGATCACTGAGAGGAGTCCCCATGCACACAGCTCGCTTATCTCTCCTCCCAGTCTAGCTTGAGCTGAGTGCCACTCTTCACGCGTTCAGATGTGTCTGGGCTCTCCCAGGCAGTATTGGCATTGTTGGGTGGTGTCTGAGTACTGGTCAGCTGCTCCCCAGCCTCACTATCCACTCAAAAGAGATCAGGCAAAGCTGAAAATGGGAGATATCAGGGCTTTGCCCCAGGACTCGATTTTGTTTCAGGAGTTCTTGTAATAGCAGGGCCAGGTGTACCTCCTGCCTCCATGCTCAGAAATGAAGAGGAACAGGTAGCTGAAGGAGGACAACTTCCCATGATTTCTGGTCCAATTTTCTCTGTTTCTCCTCTATCACATCCTGACAGAGGTTTGGTTTGTTTAAAGTTACTTGTCTGTATATAAACACTTCATGTTTCTCTTCCTTGGTCTCACTGTTGGGGTGATTATATCTTTTGAACTCAGCAGAACATAGTCTTCCTTAGAAGCTATTAGCTTCATAGCAAAGAGCCATGAAGTTCTCCAGCCTGGCTTTTTACTTCAGTGTAGTAATATCACACTCATCCAACCTCATCCCTCTCTAGAGAACTTCAGAGGGAGACTGCTTCCTCTGTTTCAAATCAGAGGTATTTCAGAGGTCTTTCCTCCTCAGCTCTGCTTAGAGACCCACACAACAGCAGTGTCCCGTTACCCAGAGCCAGGGAAACCTTGGAAATCTTTTCCTATAGAAAAGAAATAGCCTGTTGAAGGTGCCCTGCTCATTTACACAGCCCTTCCAGGCTCGCTGATTTCCCTGAGGTCTGCTTCTAGCTCATGCATCACTTCCATGTTTTTCAGCTGGACCCACAGGTGTTGCAGGACAAAGACTGGCAACGCACGGTCATCTCAATGAATGGAGTAAGTATGCAAGCAGAAGTTAGCACTGCTTCTGTACCTCTTATGTGCTTAAATTCCTTGCTCTTCAATGCAGCATAGAAAACAGAAAAGAAAGTTTGAGAAGTAGCAGCTGTTCTCTTCCTCTTTTCTCTTCTATCCAGGTTGAAGTGAAGCTCTCGGTGAAGTTCACCAGTCGGGAGTTTAGCCTGAAGCGGATGCCATCCCGGAAGCAGACCGGGGTTTTTGGGGTCAAGATAGCGATTGTCACCAAGTGAGTTGATGGGTCACGTTTCTCTCTATAAGTTACTAGGCATCCACTTGGCCAGGGGCTTGCACTGAGGGGTCAGTCAGCCCAGCCTGCTCCACAGGGCAAGAGCACAGAAGGCTGTGAAAAGGAGATGCTCTGCATCCTCTGAGCTTCATCTTTTTCCGGGGGAAAACTAGTGTGGGCACAGGCTTTGAAACCCAGGGTGTTTACTTACAGTGTATCACTTTCCTGAGTTCCGGATATACCCCTTGCCCCTTTACTCTGTAGTTAGCCAACTTGGTCACAAATTTCCAGAGCCACTAAACAGTGGTGTTTCCTTAACCAGAAATGTTGAAGTTCTTTGGATCCTGTTGTATTATTTTAACCCCTGATCTTTTGTCATGAATAGTTTGCCAGAAGAAACCTTTTTGTTCTGTTACACAGTTTGGGAAATGTGGTATTTCCTCCCTATGGAATTGCACTGATTTGAAAGCTCCAGTGTTTCTATGTATCCAAGGACTGCTTGGGAATCCTCTAATTACCTGGGCAGAGTCACAAGCTCTTGGGGCCCTAGGACACAACCAGAAGCTCAAGCACTCAGGGAAGCACTCAGCCAAAGCCAGGCTGAGACAGTCAGAAAAGCCCCTCCAGTTTTAGAAGGAGTGTTTCAGCTCAGTCTGCATTGCCTCTCAGCCTTTCTCCCATCCCCTTTTACAGACAGAGTTTGCACAACACACTGGTGGGGTGATGTTAGCTGGCCTGGCTGGGGTGACAGGCAAGGGAGGGCACGGGCTGCACTGAACTCTTCTCTTTGGCTTTCTTAAGGAGAGAGAGATCGAAGGTGCCTTACATAGTTCGCCAGTGTGTGGAGGAGATAGAGCGGCGTGGGATGGAGGAGGTGGGCATCTACCGTGTCTCTGGGGTGGCAACCGACATCCAAGCTCTGAAAGCCGCCTTTGATGTCAGTAAGTATTTGTGTGTGATGTTCTCCTTTGCATTGCATGAGCTCCCTGTCAGGTGGTGATGCTGGTTTTAGTCTTCTGTTCCCCAAGAAGCATTCAGAGGTAGAGATTCTCTCACACAAGGAGAATCGTTTTATCCCTGGCTGCATGTCTTGTTAATACTCTTCAGCTACAGATACAAGGTGTACAACAGAGTGGATCCCTATACCAAATGACACGTTTGTTGTTCTTCCCAACAGACATAGAATGGTGGCTTTGTCTGCCTTGCCAGATCTGTGTAAATGGCAGACACCTTCCTCAGGGGAAGTGGCAGGAACCAGAAGTCATAATTTCCTCAGAGTTGTGAGGTCTCCAAGTTAATAAAAGCCCTTGAAACTAAGAATGTTTTGTGGAAGGAAGCCAGCCAAAAAGAAAGATGTTCCAGGGAACATTACCCAGGAAGAGGGTTTGTGAAACTGGAGTTGGGCTGCCAGGGCTCCCGAGTTCTCCTCTTAACTCCAGATTGATGTCTGCAGATTTTAAAATCAGATAGTTTTGACCAAGCCCTGTAAAGCTTTCTTTGATCTTGAGCATAAAAGGGCTCCTTGCTGGAGCTGCGTTTAAAAGAATGGCCTGTATGTCCCAACAGGCATCCAAGATCAGGCAGAGGAAATGCCTCCAGGTCACTGAGGTACAAAAAGTGAAGTTCTGCCCTACTTCCAGCCTCCACAAGACGGTCCAAGGACTGCTCAAGCTGCATTTGAGCTCTCTTTGATCTGGGCAGTCATGAGGCCTTGCCCAGTGCCTCAATTCACCCTCCCTGCACTTTTTCTTCGTTTACTTTGTGAAATTTCCTCTTTCTTGTATTTTGTTTTCAGTCCCCCTAAGCTACAGACCCCATTGATTGCTGAACTGAGCCTTTGCTTGTGCAAGAAAGGGTTCACATTTTGAAAGACAACTTTTTTCATTCATAGTAGATGCTGGCTTACACTGAGCTTCATGAAAGCAGCGCTGCCTCTATGGGTTGGTCTGTTTGTTTTAGGGAAGGGGGGTGGTTTTGTTGTTCTTAATAGTCACAGAACTGAAATGTGAGTAACAGAACAAAACTACCCTGAATTGCCTGTGTACTTTGGCTACACTCAGTGGGGATTCAGACAGCCCCAAAATCTCTTCTAAGCTGTTAGAGGCAGCGAATTGGAATAGCAGAAGTTGCAATGCATGTAAATACAGTCAAGTGGGGCTAGTTCCAGATCAGGCTGAGGCTGCTGGCACAGTGTAGCTAACACCTGGGTGGTGTGAGGTTCCCTCTGCTCGGTTTAAAGCTATAAACTGTTTGCAGTCATTTGTGCAGCGATTCTCAGTTGTCAGAAGTAGCTCATTAAGTCTGGAGGAAAGTAAACAGGAAAACTGTCAGCTATTTGGGCAAAGACAGAGGATAAACAAAGAGGGCCAAAGCCAGAAAAGAAGGAATGCAAGGCCAGCAGCTTCTTCACCCTGTGTCCCCTCTTCCCTCTTCCAGATAACAAAGACGTGTCAGTGATAATGAGCGAGATGGACGTTAACGCCATTGCAGGCACCTTGAAACTGTACTTCCGGGAGCTGCCTGAACCCCTCTTCACAGATGAGCTGTACCCCAACTTTGCTGAGGGCATTGGTAGGTAGTAGCAGAAATAACTCCCGATAACTGAAACTCTTCGGTAGGAGGCTGCTCTTAAACCCCTGTATTTATAGCATTGGACAGAACCCTGGAACAAGCTGTTAGGGAAGTGAAATGGAGCTCAGAAGTGAGCTTTGGTACGGCATCATCCTCCTGTGATCTTAAATACAGGCAATTGCCGTGCTGTCTTGTAAGCTGAAGATGTGCAGGTTTCTGAGGGTGGGTTCAGAACAGGATGAGCCCCTGCTTGTGGAGGGTGTGCAAGCAGTGTCCCACACTCAGGGAAGCCCTCTTGGGGTGGAGTTATACCTTGTCTGGGTAAAAGCATCGTAGGGTGGTAAATGTGAAAGCACTTGAACTGCTTGAGAGGAAAGGATTCTCCATGTGTCTCTGAATCAAAGAGATCCTGTGGGATACTGATGTGCAACTCTGACCTTCCAACCTATGATGCAATTACAGCCCACTCAGGACCTTCTGTATTTGCTGGTTTGGGAAATGATGTGGTCAAACTCCCACTCATGGTGATGTTTTGTTCTTTTCCGTCCTGCAGCACTTTCAGACCCTGTTGCAAAGGAAAGCTGTATGTTGAATCTGTTGTTATCGCTTCCAGAGCCCAACCTTGTGACATTCCTTTTCCTTTTGGACCATTTAAAAAGGTAATATGTGGATCCTTTAGACACTTACTTTATGTGTAAATCATCATTATTTTGAGAAGAGGAGCTTCTTCCTTGAGCTCATGCTGAATCACACAAAGGAAGAAGCATTTGCTGATCGACTGTGAATGCTTACGAGATAGCTATTGTCACATGCTCACTTAGGCACCAAATCCTGAACTCTGTTCTCACTTGCATTGAAAGGATTAGAACTGGAGGACAAGTCCCTGGGCTTATCTAGTGCAAATGCTGCAGTATTGCTGCAAAACTGCACCTGCATCTGGATACAGAGATGAGGAAAGGTTTCAGTATAACTCATGAAGCTTTGGCCATGTTTAAGGACTTGTAAGCCCTGTCTTGAGAGGGGTCTGTAGCCTAACAGGATGTATTTTTGAAAACGCCAGCACTTCTGCTCTCTGGATTTGTCAGTTCCCTGCTTAGATTGGTCCTGCTCTCATCTAGATCTTTGTAATATGGTCATAACTGTGAAAAACTCTTTCTGTATGGTTGATGTTAATGTAAGAAGCTTGCTCAATTCTTGCACAGTGTGCTAACTGACATACGTAACTCGTACATACCAGCAACTGTCACAGAGAGATGAAAGGTAATTTGTGAATGAGGGCATGGACTATGATCCAGGAAATCTGGGATTTACTTGTGGTGCTGCTGCAGACTTTTCTGCCCTTAGGTAAATCTTTTAACCTTTGTGCCTCAGTTTCTCATTTATAAAGCTGGGATGAGAAACATTCCTTTATTCCTGTCCCACCTCTGCCTGTCCAGGCAGGAAGCAGCAGTCCCTTTCCCAAGTTTAAGCTGTCTCTGTAGAGTGCCTGGAGGCTGTGGCTCTGTCAGATCAAGGTATTTGCTTACATATAAAGTTCATTTAGGCATATGTGTAAGTATGACTGAATGTATCTAAAACTTTTTACAACAGGAACAAATACAGTTTCTTACTTAAGGACCCTTCCAAATGTGGGTATTTATAAGTCTTGCCTTTTTCGTTGTTTCTTCTCCCAGAGTTGCTGAGCGGGAAAGTGTTAACAAGATGTCCCTGCATAATCTTGCAACTGTCTTTGGACCAACACTGCTCAGACCTTCAGAGAAGGACAGTAAAATCCCTGCCAACCCGACCCAGCCCATCACAATGACGGATAGTTGGTCACTAGAAGTCATGTCCCAGGTAAAATCCTCAATGTGCTACTGCATCTTGTGCACCAGTACCTGGGGGACTGCAGTCCTCTGGCGCAAGGCCTGGGGGTTTTGAGCACCACAGACACTTTCACCCCTGCACAGGCTTTCAGACTGTTTGTAGAACAGTGTTTCTTGAGACAGTTCAGTTTGCATCTGTACCAACACAGCTTTCATGGAACAAATGTCAGGAAGCACACATCCAGTGTGTTTGTCCATAATGAGGGTTTTCAAGAGCTGCCTCACAGGACCACATTGACAGCGTGGGGTTAAAGGCCATCAGTGGTTTTCCATGATGCTCCTCAACACTTAAACCTTCTCCACTGATGCACAAGAAAATTCTTTGCTAAATTCAGATTTCTTTGGCTACTGCTGCCTTCTGAAGGTGCTGCAGAGAGGCCGTTCCCTGGCCAAGGGCATTTTGTATGTTCTTGACTGAGTAATGGCAAATTATAGCTCCGATTTTTAGAGTGCAGTGGAACACCAACACCATTATTACACACTGGAATGCACTCCTGAAAAGAGTCTCTCCGAAGCTCTGCAGGTTTTAATATTCCTGCTGGTGTTGTACAGTGTATTAAAACAAATACATAACTGCAGGGTGTTCCTGGGTAGAGAGCTGTAGGTGTGTCTGCCAGCTATCCAATAGCCAGGGTAAGAATGAGCTAACAGGGCTTTCTGATGAGCTCTTTCTCTTTCAGGTTCAAGTTCTTCTGTACTTCCTGCAGTTAGAGACTATCCCTACCCCAGACAGCAAGAGGCAAAGCATTCTCTTTTCCACGGAGGTGTAGGTGCCTGCGATACCAACAGGATACAAAAAACTGCTTTTGGCATAAACCTGCCACACCTGAGAAAAAGACAACTGATGTTTCTTCAGACATTGCTGGCCTGTTCCTGCCCTGGGGAATTGCAGCCCTCGGCGCTTCTGCTGTTTGTTAACC